>JAWQEG010004690.1:0-28434 GCA_033782935.1 Petrolisthes cinctipes | reverse complement strand
ATAGACTGCATAAAATTAGATCGATATTAGATTAAGTGAAAATAATGAACATATTACTCTTCCATAATGATATATAATCATTTCCAGTACACATATCTGAAAACATTTTACATTTGCTGTTCCATGTTTATTGTATCAGTAGTATGTTTCTCTCTCTCTCTCTCTCTCTCTCTCTCTCTCTCTCTCTCTCTCTCTCTCTCTCTCTCTCTCTCTCTCTCCTCTCTCTCTCTCTCTCTCTCTCTGTGTGTGTGTGTGTGTGTGGTCTGTGTTATGCTTATATGCTTAACGACGGTAACTGGAATTCTGAGTCAGCATTTTCTTAAGCATGTGTACACACACACACACACACACACACACACACACACACGATGATACACTATCCCTCTTATCCAGCAACTGAGTGAACCAAGTGGTGTGGAATGCAAAGTTACACACATAAATTCGTGGTACAACCCCCCCCCCACCCCCCACAAAGTGAAAAATGCTCATCCTTTGCCAGTAATCAGTGACTATTTTCCTATCTATACGTGCTAACCATTGCCATTCCCTATACTTACTTCTTTCACTGATATATTTTACTATAATGTGATTTCCTGTACCGTACATAGGCAGTGTGTGCTATGAAAGACACAGGTGGTGACGTGAAATTGTGTGAAAACAGATTGTAAATAGTCGACTAACCAGCATTATGTTTAACGAGTTATAATACATCATAGAACAAGACAGCCACACGACATTTGTCTCTCATAGTACTTGCTGGTGTGTCGAGCTTTGTCCTTACCAATACTCCAGCCACACGATGATGACGACAAGGGGCAGCCAGTAATTCACGAAGAGGAAAGGCTTAGAAAGAAATGAATAGAAAATTAATAACGTATTGGTATTGGAAAATAGGAGAGGTGAGATATACAAAGTCCAGTCACCCAAAAAAAAAAAAGTTTACGTATTGCTCTGTCCATTTATATGCGTAGATCACACAGAGTGTCTTAGGACATGCATGACACGGAAAAGGGTTGAAATATAATAAAAGAATATCAAGATTAAAATTTGAAAACAGGAGACAGATGTCGCTTGTTAAGCAGTAAAAATCTTATCAGCAACTTTTCCCTGTATACTCCCTCATCAACAAAGACAGGTTATAAATTTAATAATGTTTCTTCCTGTTGATATTGTGAACACGAGGAGAAGGAGAAGGAGGAGGAGGGTTACTGGGGTCATAAGGGATATAATACACTTTTAGTATGGTACATTAAACCACCTTCATTCCTCCAAAGTATGCAAGGAAACAGAACCAGGGTAACATATATTATAATGGTGTCCTGTTGTTTGGAATAGTTTGGGGGAATCAGTCAAAGGCAAGACATTATTACCTCACTGGCCTCAGCTTCTTTCTTCTTTGGGTCGTGTTTTGTTCCCACGTCACACCACGTCACTCTGTTTATATTTTGCTTTTTAATCCGGCCCACTTAGGCGTTAACCGGCGTATTAGGTCATTAATATAGGATTTCGTTCTCTCTCTCTCTCTCTCTCTCTCTCCTCCTCTCTCTCTCTCTCTCTCTCTCCTCTCTCTCTCTCTCTCTCTCTCTCTCTCTCTCTCTCTCTCTCTCCTCTCTCTCTCTCTCTCTCTCTCTAGATGTATAATATGTGTGTGTGCGTGTGTGTGTGTGTGTGTGTGTGTGTGTGTGTGTGTGTGTGTACTTTCAGACTTCATAACATACTATAAGAACACTTGCCTTCCTACCAATCCACGTAATAGTTTTCTTGCAGCGTTTTCTTTTCGACCCACAGACCACTTCCTAGTTTCAGCTTCCGTCGCAAAGGTATACATGTGTGTGTGTGTGTGTGTGTGTGTGTAGTGAATGTTGCGTGTGCGTATTATGTTGTATGTCATTATTACGTATATATATGTGTGTGTTTAGTGGCATGTTGCAACGTGCGTATTATTATTATGTCTGTATGTATATGTGCATCGGTACGTGAGCATATTTATGTATATACGTTAGCGAATGTGCGTGTGTGAATGAGGGATACCAGTCCACTTCCTCCCATTAGCCCCGACACTTAATATTCACTTATCTCATTACTCTGAGGCGGTACGTGTTTCTTTGCTTTACCTCCTCAGCGTCCTCTCTAAAATTGGTCTTCCCCTTATTTATATTCATCCAGCTCATGCATACAGATAAACGGACGACCAATTTCTCGCTGTCGCAAAAAGAGCACTTCGCGTCCGTCCGCCCATCCGTCTGTCTGTCTATCTGTCTGTCTGTCTGTCTATCTGTCTGTCAGTCTATCTGGTTGTCTGTCTCCTCACGTTGGTTTGTTATTACCAAGGTGGTGACGGGGTAAAGCGAGGCCTCAGTAATTCATGAGAACGACTTGTTAGTATTGCTATTATTATTGAAGTATTGCTTGTATTATTGCTAGTCGTCTTGTCGTGCTAGCATTGCCTGGTGTCTGGAGTTGTCTGCATGAAGTATTAGCGACTTCCTTTGCCATTTTGCTAAGTTGGTGGTGGTAGTGGGCAAACCTCAGTAGCATAGATTATTTTTGTGATGTATAAGGCACTGTTGATCCTTAATATTGGAAAAACTTTGTAGGAGAGAGAGATTCATATGACACATATGTAAGGTAAAGAGAGACGTGGAATGGGAGTGTTGGGAGGTCACTTCACACCCTCTTGTCTTTCTCTCCCTCTCTCCATCCTCAGTAATCCAGGCCAATTTAGAAATATTAATGCTAAAGAAATGTTAGCCCAGCGTGTTATCGGCGGTAATGAAGTCGGTAGCTACTGGAATTGATTGTATCTGGTAAATGATATTAATCAAGATACAGATTATGATAGGACTAATCTCCGGAGATGGTAATAAAGGAAATGAACAGTATGAGGGTCTGAAAAAGTATTAGCAATTACCTTGAAGTGTTTGTTATCGTTTCTTCACTGCCACCAAGAGAGTTCTCACCACTTGTCATATTGTACGAAAATTGATATCATTTGTGTTGCCACGATTGTTAGGTTTCCCCTGTCGTCCTTATTGTCATCATCGTTGTTGTTGTTGTTGTTGAAGTAGTCAAAGTTCACTGGCATCTTCATAAACAGAGAGGGTGTTGAAGGCCGGCAGTATGTTTGTACTTTCTTTCACATGTTAGGGAGATATGGAAACTCATTATCGAAAACTCCATATCAAAGTACGATGCTGCTGTAGGGAGTAAAGCGTGTAAAACAAAGTATATAACTCCAACTGAACCTTGAATCTCTCGTCATCGGGTGCTGGAACGGTTCTTACGACGAGGCATAAATGAAATAGGGAGAGTTAAGTGGAAAAATAATTGGAAATAAAACGGGTTAAGTACAAGCCGGGTGGTGGTCGAGGGTGCATGGTGAGTGATGTAGTCAGAAATATGGAGGTAAATGAGTCCTTCAAATATTGCTACGAAACACTACCTACACATGGAAGGAGCTCGTTTCGTGGCAATGGTCAAAAGGAATCAGCTGAAGCCTCTAATTCTCATACATGATCACAGGGTCCTTAAGGTTTATTGTTAGTTTTCGTCCGTATGGGAAGGTCGATGAGGATTACGACTAATGATCTATATTGGATGTAAAAGTTCGGTTTGTGTTTGCGTTGGTTTGCACGAGGGAAGGTGTACTGGATATGGATGCCACGTTGAGGCCGGTCATATGTGTATATAGAGAAATAAACTAGGCTGTGATTTACTGATTAATAGTTCCGTAAACACTATATGGAGCTAAAATCACATTACGTTTACGGCAAGTTCTGGTCTCATTAGGTATGATAAAATTCAAAGCATGAATCAAATACATGCATATAATTATGAATGTGACAAATGGAAGAAAATTTTGACTATACGGTTGCGTTGGTCTTCCATTCATGAAAGTTAAGAGGGAGGCATGGTTGTCCAGAGAAACCAATCCTAGCCTTTGTATGTAGCACTGACTGTGGTGTAGGAAGGTATGCACTGCGTCGTGTTACTTTATGTCAGACCAAAGACAGAAAAAAATAATGTGGTCTCCTTTTGGCATTGTTTGGTGTGTGTCGGAATGGGAAGGTCCTGTGACATAATTCCCCAACAAAGGGATAACATATAGTAAGAAAGAAGCTGGTGGTGTGGTTGTTTTTATTCCCTCTTATGTAAACACTCGGGCAGCGTAGATATAGGTATACTGTAGGCCACGTGGTTCATTCTGCTCTTAAGTCGATTGTCTGGATTTTGGTACAGTAAACATCAGACCCAAATTTTGTCTCTTGAAACATCACCACACCTGTATAATAAACGCTATAGTCACAGTCCTGCTTTATTTTCTGTATCTTGCACTAGTAGGTGTATCTCGAGTCTCTCTTTGTGTTTTGCTTATAGTGTCTGAATACGTGCGTGTATGTGTAGGTATGTGATGATAGTGGTGATGGTGGTGGTGTTGGTGGTAACTAGATCGTGAAATTGATGATGATGATGATGATGGTGGTAATGATGATAATGATGATGAGAAGACATAGATAAAAGAGGTGTGGCAGCTTCAGTTCACTTTTTGAGGAGAGAGAGAGAGAGAGAGAGAGAGAGAGAGAGAGAGAGAGAGAGACAGAGAAATTTACAGCGACCCGCCTCACAAACACACAGAGAGGTGGAAGTCGCACAGGGAAAATGAAGCTCGAGAACCCACCCCAGTTACTTTCTGTAAATAAGTTCCTTGGAGACTTTTCAAGGTTGATGTACAGTCGGCCTCAGGAATTCGTATACACCCCTGTGACATCAAGGGTTCGCAACAACTAGAAACTTGAGTGCATTAATTTCCTAACCCAGAAAATTCCTAGTAATGTTATTTGGCTAATATTTGAATCAGTCAGCAGAATAAAAAGACCCATAATAACTAGTGCTCTGTCTACGAATTCCTGTGGCCGACTGATATACATAAAGGGGTTTTGTCATTACTATTATGCATTTCTGTTATGCAACAAGCCGCTCGTGTTTTTTTGCTTTGCTTAAACCTAAACTCAGTATAATGGCGTTCGCTTCACCCAATTGGACCCATTCAGTTGTTCATTTATCTGTGGCGTCTTGACTCTACTTACAAACTGCGAGGCATTAAGGGGAGCGTATATTTTGGGTACAATTGCCAGCACTTATAACTGGTACAGGAGAAGAGGACTCACAATGATGACTGTACCAGTTATAAGTGCTGGCAACTGTACATTAGAGTGCCTTGATTCCTCCAAAATATACCAGGAAACAGGACCAGATGACAAAAATAATGGTGTTCTGTTGCTTGGAATAGTTTGGAGGAATGAGTTGCTTCAGATTTGCCAACACTGTACTCTCCCCTTAAGCATTTTTCTTTGTTTAACAGAAAAAGATCACGCTGAGAAGCATGTTTAATTAATGATGTGTATTGTGGTAAATAAAAAAAATAAAAATATAAAAACTTTGGTGGAATTTTCCTGGAGAAAGGAGGGAGTTATGCTTATTACAGGTTGGTATTCTGTTTCCGGTCAGTAATTGGTGCCTGGATTACTGATTCCCCCGAGCTATGTCACAAGATTAATCCCTTACTCGAGAATTGTAGTGATAAATTGCCTGGTAGAGTTGGAAGGAATCTGTAGCCTTCCTTTATTGACCATACTATAAATTTCGTCTTTAAGGAGAGACATCCCCATCCCCTGTCCCCAATTCAAATTTATCATCTATCCCAAGACAGTGAAGGGCCAGGTGGAGGACGAGGAAAACCTTATAGTGTGTCTGGCTGCATTGAGGAGGGAGGAAAATGTGGTCTTGTCTTGTGATAGAAGCTTTAAACCTGGAGCTGGTAATACATTTTCACACTTACGTACCTGTAGGCTATCTCTACCATCTTCTGCCTCGCCCGACATCACCACTTCTTTGCCAGAATGTGAAAGTTCTTCTAATTAGGATTCTCGTCGTGTCTAACCAGTTCTTCCCTCGATACTGCAGAGCGGTAAAAAGAAGGGAAAATCAAATACTTCCTCTCAGCTTGACTGCATGATGGATGAATTTCCTTTATCAGCGAGCGTGTCGAGTCGAGACAGATGCTGCAGCAATTAAGGTGGTGAGTCTGTAGGGTGTTGTTGGTGGGCCTCGGGCTGCTTCTGTCTCTGTCTGTCTCTGCTGGTGTCCTCGCTTCCCGTTTCACCCATCTCTCATAAGGACCTACCACATTTGTTGCTCCCTCCTTCCTCTTCCTCCGTCGTGCATGGGATTCAAGTCAGTTCATCCCGCCGGCCACAGTGATATTCAGCAGACCCTCAGGTGCCATTTCCGTCCCAGTTTATCTTGCATCGTATTCAGAAATTACTATAATTGAAGTTTGTCCAATAATTATGTACCATTCGTCAACTTTGATAATTAGCGAAGACTCTATCTGTCGTAAGATTAATGATGATTGAAACTATGCCTGATCATACGAGTTTTATACTGACAAACATCACAGTACAATACTCTATGAATCTGATCATCGAAATTTCTGTACAGCTTTAAGTGAGGCATCATAGTCCAAAAAATAATTGGTTGCCAATATTCTAATGCCAAAAACGTAGATCCATACATGCAGGTACTTCAGTTTCCTACAATCTCTCCAACTAAAATGAAGTGTATTTTAGTCGGTGTTGCGTTGATATAGAGTTTATTGGCAGACATCCGGCAGGAGAGGAAGAGTGTGAGAGAATCCCGCAGGGGTCCACAACTGATATGATTCTTGCATTCCACCCCCACTATATCCACCTCTCTCACTCTGCAACCTCACACACACACACACACACACACACACACACACACACACACACACACACACACACACACACACACACACTCACTCACAGAACCACCCACTCACCAACCCAATCACCCACCTAACTATACACACACACTCACAAAACCACCCACTCCTCACCAACTCAACCACCCATTTTCTCACCCAACCACCTACTCCCCAACTCAACCAACCAATCAACTAGTTACTCACTCAACCACCCACACTAGCTAGCTCCTATCATCTGCCAAAGCTTATACCGCCCCATCCATCCATCTCTCTCACCTCACTCAGCTGTATGTTCCTGTTATCTGCCCCCACTCTCACCCAGTCAGTCACCTTCCTACACACACACACACACACACACACACACACACACACATGCTTCTTCAGGTCAGCATCATCCCCACCAGAACCCATCCTCACTCCAGTCTCACAGTAATCACCACCATAAACGCAGTAGGCTAGCTCTCACCTCGTCCCACTCTCCCTCACCTTCGCCATCCAAACCTAACCTAACCTAACCTAACACTTGCCATCCTAACCTAACCTAACTTACCTAACCTTCGCCATCCAAACTAACCTAACTTAACCTAGCCTAACACTTGCCATCCAAACCTAACCTAACCTTCGCCATCCAAAACATCAATCTATAATGGACCAAAGAACCTACTTACTCAATATTTCTCACACATTTAGTACCTTCTCTCTCTGCCACTCTTTTCGTAGCCAGAATTCTACTTCAATCTACGACCTCAAGTCATAGTAGAGGATGCTCACTTATAGCCTGTATAGCCTGCATGTCTGCCTGCCTCCCGTCTGCTTCCCCTTCAGAATCCACTAATTCATTAAAGAAAGCGATGTCTGGGATCTGAAAAATCGCCCAACCTGTTTGTCTGCTGTCTGTTACGTATAAAGTTTTTTGCCAAGATGCTCACAAATTGAATTACTATGATGCTAGAATTTAAATCTCACCGATGGAAGACGTCCTCTTAAGCCCAATATAGAAATTTTAATACGGTACATAATTATGTGTGTACTAGTTTTTAATTATACAATGGAGTTATGACGAAATATTATTCCTGTTTTGACGGATCGTAATTTTATTTTCAAATGTTTATATTCATTAACTTGTGAGTGTGTGTGTGTGTGTGAGAGAGAGAGAGAGAGAGAGAGAGAGAGAGAGAGAGAGAGAGAGAGAGAGAGAGAGAGAGAGAACATAAGCAACTGCCCCGCACCCAGATTCTACTCTTTTCTAAGCTTATATATTTTTTTCCAGGCTGCCTTAATTACCTTCGTACAAAGATGCATTTATTAAAGGTTATAATAATGATGTAAATATTCACTCTGTACCGATGTTAGTCAACTGGAAATTATTTTGCCTGGTAATCTACTGGAAGGGTGTTATTAGGAGATGAAAATAATATGAAGAGTACACTTACCAGCCTAGGCATGTTAACGCTAATATGTTCTTACGTAAATTAGAAAAGGTTTCAAAATATATTTCGTGGAGTGAACCTAGTTAAAATAAGCAATTTCAAAGGTGAATTATTGAGTACAGTTCTGAGATTAAGTAGTGTATAAACCAGGGACGAGTTTTATTGCAATAAATATGGCTAATGATAGTAATGATAAAAATATCAAATCTAAATCACATGATACCATTAATAATACCTTAAGGAAATGAATCAGATCACTCGATAATCATACACTTTGCTCACTGAAGATGGAGCCTGAGGTTTATTGGCATCATATAGAACAGGTTGGGGAGGCGAGATGCACATGTGGAATTCTGAACAGGAGCGAACACCCTGTGAACCAACTAACTCGGTGAAATTATTGATGATGTCCTTCTCGTCCTTCTTTTATTTATCAAACTACCATGGGCCATTTATATTCTTATGTGGCAACTTTTATTTAGATATTGTTTGGTGATGATGTCCTTCTCATCCTTTTTTTTTTTTTTTATCATACTACCATGGTCCATTTATATTCTTGTGTGGCAACTTTTACTTAGATATTGTTTGGTTATCAGTTGGTGTGGTGAGAGACCTGTTGACGCTGAGCACAGGGCCTGAACATTTACATAGGACACAACTGATGTGTTGTTTTAATGCAACATGTTAAGGAAATTTACACCTCTCCTAAGTTTCATGTAAATTATCAAGGACTTCTTTTAATGAAGACGACTCTCGGAGCCAAACAGAAGTCTGGAAAAAAAATTGTTGTCGAAAGTGTGGGATGGGAAATTGGCCCCGTCCGTGTGTACTGTCAAGGAAATAAATAAGTAACATGACGGAACATATCAGAGTGATTTAACATGAGTCTCAGCTTACTGTACCATCTATAATAACCAGGAATAAAAAAGACATGGAGTTTGAAAATGTCAATAAAATGAGCAGTAGTCATCTTCTTTTGCTTTAATTAAGAACCCTGTGATCGTGTATGAGAATTGGTGGCTTCTGATTCCTACTGACTATACCACGAAACAAGCACCTTCCATAATGGTGGTGTTTCGTGGCAATAATTGAAGGACTCATTTATCACCAATTTAATGACTACTGTACATCACGGGGGTCCTTAGGCCAAACACGAAATACCTTAGGAAGAAATGAATGAAGCCCCCAAATGTGATGTAATAGCCAGATGTGTGTTAACCGAGGATGAAAGTGTAAAAGGTGTGGAGGCTGTGTGTGTGATCTTATCGGCTCATCCAAACTATACCAGGGAACAAGGGACCTATTTTTATAATCTATACTGGGGCAACGTGTTTCCTGATACAGTTTGGAGGCATCAATAATAATAATAATAATAATAATAAATAATAATAATAATAATAATAATAATAATAATAATAATAATAATAATAATCAGGCAGCACACAGACCCATTAATTAACTGGCTAATACACTTTTGGTACATTAGAGCTCCTTGATTCCCCCAAAGTATGCCACGAAACAGGACCAGAGTAATGAAAATAATGGTAGCCTGGTGTTGCTTGACATATTTAGGAGGAATCAGTGGCTCCAGATGTATGTATGTACCTGCACCACCATCTACCCCCTCAAGGTTTCACAATCATATTAATCCCGTGCTGAGGTAAAAGTTCGAGATAACGGGGATGAACCGAGTACAGTGGCTGGGGCAAGGTACAAATACATAAAAATCCTTCTTTATTACATGGTGGTGTGAAATTATAGTAACCCCGTCAGGACTTAGGGAACGGGGTGGGATTCTTGTTCTCCCAGGCACCAGATTCGAATATTGATTAGGTTAGGTTAGGTTAAGTTATGTTAGGTTATGTTAAGTTAGGTTATGTCAGGTTATGTTATATTATGTGAGGTTAAGTTATGTCAGGTTATGTTATGTTAGGTTAGGTTAAGTTAAGTAAGGTTATGTTATATATATTATGTTATGTTAGGGTACTACTAATATTATTTTCACAAAGGAAATAGATTGCCATATAAATAAAAGACCAAAGATATGTAGGCAGTGATTTTTATTATGTTCTGTGCTCGAAGATGACAAAGATTTAACTTGACCAAATCCAACCTAACCTGACCTAACTCAGCCAAACCTAAGCCTAACTATATAAGTACCTATGAAATCTCTATATAATCATACTTTTAACTAAACTAACACAAACCTTCATTCTCTTTCTTTTCTCTCCTCCTCGCTTCTTGCCTCTCCTTTCTCCCTCGAAGTGATAAAATGGGAAGCGGGAAGGTGGTAGTAGTAGTAGTAGTGGTGGTGGTGGTTGTGTTGGTGGGAGAGGAGGCAGAGTCTAATTTTCGACTACAATAACAACAGTGCAATTCTATTATTTCTCAGTCATCCCCGTCACGCCTTTACGCTTCTTATGATGAATGACGCCTCCAACTAGTGTTTGTCTCGATGTGTGTATGTGAGAGTGTGCTTGTGTGTAGGAATGTGTGTGTGATTGTGGACGTGTGTTGAGTGTGCTCGATTAAATGTGTGTATGTGAGGGTGTGTTTGTGTTTGTGTGTAGGAATGTGTGTGTGATTTTGGACGTGTGTTGAGTGTGCTTGATTACGTGTGTGTACGTGTGTTTGTGTTTGTGTGTAGGAATGTGTGTGTGATTGTAGACGTGTGTTGAGTGTGCTTGATTACGTGTGTGTACGTGTGTTTGTGTTTGTGTGTAGAAATGTGTGTGTGATTTTGGACGTGTGTTGAGTGTGCTTGATTACGTGTGAGTATGTGAGGTTGTGTTTGTGTTTGTGTGTAAGAATGTGTGCTGAGTGTGCCTGAGTACGTGTGTGTCTGTGTGTGTGTGTGTGTGTGTGTGTGCGTGTGTGTGTAATAAAAAACATTTATTCCAAACCTAATCATTAACACTGACAGCGCTGTTGTGGACATTTTTTATCTTATATCTTATTAACACTTTGCCAATTAAAAATAGCGAAGATTAATTTGAATGTTCTATACGTATTTCATAAATGAGAAAATTATCCCAAAAAATATTTAATGACTTATGTGCTATCAACAACATGAAGATACATCTGAATTTACAGCTGTCTTCAGTATAACCTTAATACGAAACACGCACCTTTCCACTGTCAATCACTGTGAAACATGAAATCTGAACATTCCACAAGTTTTAACAACATCTCCGTTTTGCCTGTTCAGTATTATTTTTTAGTTAATACTTGTTAACCTCATCAAAATTAAAACTTGATTCCCTTGTACGGTCTCATGGTCGCTAACCCCAGCAGCACCCTAGTGACGTTAACCTTCTGTTGTTTGTGCAGCAGAGGCATTATTAGTCCTGCAGGCGTCTACACACATAAGCTCTTTACGATTCCAAAGATAAGTCAGGTTTTGCATTCCTTTGTCAACTGGTAGCCAAGTAACAATACAAAATGAGGTGTAGTTCCAGTGTTGAGGTGTTTGTTCTGTACAATACTTTGGTGTGGGTTTATCATTCCAGTTTATTATTCCAGTATTGATCTTAAGTATAAACGACATAAGACACCTGTTGCTTCATAAGGCCTCGGTAGTTTTATAATGTTATCAATCCCTCAGGCCAAAGAATTAATATAAGCTTTTTTGTCTGTACGTGTGTGTGTTGTGTGTGTGTGTGTGTGTGTGTGTGTGTGTGTGTGTGTGTGTGTGTGTGTGTGTGTGTTAGGGGGGGTAGGGTGGGGCGGGGTTGGACCATGTTTTCTGGGGTCGGTGGGGCTGGACAACTTGGTATACCCTGAAGCGCTCAAACGGCTACTGGAATTGACTCTTTTTTTTTTCCCACATAAAGAATTCTGTTTTTTTATGTTGTTTTTTGTTGTTGTTGTTGTAGTTTTTCTTCTTCTCCTACTTCTTATTATATTCCAGTTTCCAGGAATCGGCTAGCCTCAGACCCCATGACACCGGTAGCCCTTACATTTTCCAGTCCTACTAATATTATACCAATCTATGCCTATGTCAGTTGCCAAATACAAAACACCCTGTAACGTGATGTAGAATTATTTCGCATGTACACACACACACACACACACACACACACACACACACACACACACACACACACACACACACACACACACACACACACACACACACACACACACACACACACACACACACACACACACACACACACACACACACACACACACACACACACACACACACACACACACACACAGGAAAAAAAACTAAGAAAATTAATGCTGGTAGATTAAAGTAGATGTCTTTTCGTTCCTAGTTATAATACACACCAGAGGTAGATATCAAACAGCTTCTTGAAAACCAGATTCCTCTATACCTTGGCAACAACAATTCTCTACCTCACCCCCTGCCCTGCCCTGCCCTTCCCTACCCCACACTGTCTTACCATACCTACCCAGTCTTTCCATACCCGACCCCATCCTACCCTACCCTACCTTACCTTACCTTACCATACCCAACCCTGTCTTTCCATACCCGACCCCACCCAACCCTGCCTTACCTTACCTTACCATACCCAACCCTGTCTTTCCATACCCGACCCCACCCTACCCTACCTTGCCCTGTCTTACCATACCCTACCCTGTCTTTCCATACTCGATCGACCTCACCCTACCCTGCCTTACCCTACCTTGGCCTTGTTCACTTCCAGCGGACAGAGCTCATTATCACCCCCACTTACTACTGCTACTCAACCACTCCTGCATCAACCCACCCCGTTCCTCTCATCCTCTCCTTGGTTCGTTCTGAGATAATATGTTTACTCTTTTTCATTCATTAGTGTTTACCTTGAACCTGTGTGTGTGTGTGTGTGTGTGTGTGTGTGTGTGTGTGTGTGTGTGATTTTGGGGGTCTGCTACATGTTATGGAAAGGAGAGAAAAAGAGAATAAGTAGAATTAAAGGGAATGGGAGAAAATGGTGTGGTGGTGTGGGGGACCTCGGCGAACCTGTACACTCGAACAGTCACAAGCCAATTACTGTGTTGTGGCAGCCAATGTCACACACACACACACACATACATACACGCACACACACATGCATACACATACACTCGCACGCATTCACACACACACACACACACATACACTCGCACGCATTCAGACACACACACACACACACACACACACACACACACACACACACACACACACACATACACACACACACACACACACACACACACACACTCTTCATGATGTCTATGTCCAGTGTCAATTTATCGCTCGTGATATCTATCTGTGTCGGCTAAATTCCTCTATCTATCTATCTATCTATCGCTCTCTGTGTTTATTCATACGTCTCTCTATCTTTTTCGCTCTGTCTATCTATCAATCGCTCTCTGTTCTGTATCTGTTTATTCTTCTATATCTCCATCAGTCTCGCTGTCTGTCTTTGTATCATTCAATCGCTGTCTCTCTATCTGTGTCTGTGTATTTTATCTATCTATCTATCTGTGTGTCTATTTATCCCTCTATCTCTCTACCTGTCTACGTATCTCTCATCTCATCTCATCTCATCCCGACGAAAAGCTAGAGAGATCAATAATGCTTTGATTACAATTTTAAAACAGAAATTCTACAGGCGAGGTCGTGCCAAATAGAGAGAATTTAATTGGATACATTACCACCACCAGGACCTCAGCTAAAGAAGGAAGGAAGGAAGGGAGGGAGGGACAGGAGGCGGGGGTCCCTCACTCTGACAAGTAAACAACAGAGGCCCCATACTTAATGAGCCTTCTCCTGGTTATTAGATCCTCCGCGTTGATGTACGGAATGTGAAAGTAGGGGGAGCTGTGTTTCATGATCTACTTACCACATACCTGCTGGTTGTGGTCGAATGTCTATCTGCTTCTTCTTAGGTGTATTTTATTTATTTTAGTTTTTTTGTATCTTTATATTTATTTGTGTTATTATGAGTTCAGTATTATTTTTTGGTATTTATTGTATCTTTTTTTAGTTCGTGTTTCCCATTACTATTACCTATGTTTTTATTTCATCATAGTTTTTTTTTTTTTTTTGTTAATCATGTCTTTCTTACTTCATGTCTTGTATTTATATTTATTTATTTATTCTATTTTATTCATTTTGTGTGTTGTGAAGTGACTGGGTTTGAGGTGGCTGTCGCATAATTGTGTTGATGGATGTAACTTCTCTATTTCCATATTGATTTTTTCCTCTTTCTCCTCTTTTGTCTTTCGTTCTTATGCCTCGCTTTTCATTTCCTTCTTTATTTCCTCATTGATTTTTTCCTCTTTATTCTCTTTTGTCTTTAGTGTTTTATTTTTTTGCCTCGCTTTCCTTTTCCCTCTTTATTTCCTCATTGCTTCTCTCCTCTTTATTTTCTTCCTCTTTTGTCTTTAGTTCTTATGCCTCGCTTCTTTCCCTTTCGTTCTCTCTGTGTATGTGTGTGTATTTATGTATGTATCTGTCTATCTATCTTTCCATTAATCTGTCTATCTGTCTTGTCATCGGCCACCTTCCCTTATCAACCCATTTCACCAGTCTTCACTCCTTTTCTCTCTCTATGTTCCAACTCTCCATCAGTTATTTTTCCCAGCATCCTTTCCCACCATCCCGTCATTTTTCCTTGTTCGTAAGCCCTGTCTCAATCCTTCCATAAATCCCTAGCTTCATCATCCTTGCAACTGACCTCTCTAACTCACTCTTGATCTGCTTTCCATCCTACCATCCTTTCTTCCTTTCAATTTTCCACTCCTTTCTCTCTACAATCATTCCTCCTTCCTCTCCCCTATTCTTTCAATGATATTTCCTCACTTTTCGTCTTATCAATACTCCTCCCTCTTCCCTTCCTTCCTAGAGTT
Organism: Petrolisthes cinctipes; assembly: GCA_033782935.1. NCBI lineage: Eukaryota > Metazoa > Arthropoda > Malacostraca > Decapoda > Porcellanidae > Petrolisthes > Petrolisthes cinctipes. The sequence continues at coordinate 13,371 of JAWQEG010004690.1, read as the reverse complement.
TCTTCTGATTTCCTCATCATCCTTGTTTATATATCCTGACCCTTCCATTCCTCTTTCAGATTATCTCAACATCCTTCCTAGAATCTTGCATCCTCCTCTCCTTCCTGGAATGCTCTCCCATCCTGTCTTTCCATCACTTCTCTCTTTCCATCACACTTCTCTCTCCATCACCCCTCTCTTTCCATCACCCCTCTCTCTCCATCATCCCTCTCTCTCCATCACTCGTCGTCCCACTCTATATTCCAGCGTTCCTCCCCCCACCAGCGTTCCTCCCCCCCTCCACCAGTGTGCCCCCCTCCCACCAGCGTGCCTCCCCCCACTAGCGTTCCTCCCCCCCACCAGCGTTCCTCCCCCCCACCAGCGTTCCTCCCCCCACCAGCGTGCCTTCCCCCACCAGTGTGCCCCCCTTCCACCAGTGTGCCCCCCTCCCCCCCCCCCCCCAGTGCTGGCGAGTGACTAGAGTGGCCACAAAGCACAGGTTGGCAGTTATCTAAGTACCACTTTACATACTAATTGCCACGCCGCGTAACACCAGGCACAGCAGTCGCCATCCTTATTACACCCGCCGTTAGTACCCATAATGCCCTACGCCTGAGGGTCTTCTTATGTAAATAGGTGTGTAATTCACCAGAGTTTGTACGTACGAAACAAGCTGTATTAGCTGTATATTGCTCTCCTCCTCCTCCTCCCCCCCCCTCCCCGTGGCCATCCTCCCTCATCTCTCGCCGGCTGTGTTGATTTAAGCGTCTTTCGGGTTAACTTTTCTTCCCTTTGTCCTTCAAACATCGGATTTAACATGTCAGATCCAAATCCACGAGTGACCTATACCTACATTCTTTTGAAAACAAAGTGTATTAATGTCTGTGTGGAACCAACTTGAGTGAGGAAGGTTTTCAACAGGTGTCTGAATTCGGCGAGGAAGGTCAGGCAGGGAACTGAGGTAAAAATATCTTCATAAATGAGAGGAGGGAAGAAGGGATGCGAAGTGGGGAACGCGATCAGGTTATAAAAGACCCTGAATTTAATTTTGGCCTTTGGGAATTCCGTAGACGTTGTATCGCTGATGCCAAGAATAATTTTCATTTACAAAATGGGCTGAAAATGCAACAACGAAACCTCATTAAAAAGTTCATCTCACTGTGTTGCTGATGTTGTTGTTGGTTTTTGTGTTAGAGGAAACTATCGAGGCTAAATGTACAACAAAGGTTTCTGTCTTACATTTTGCCTCGATGATTCACTCCATGTTTCCACACATTTGCCATCTTTGTATTACACATATAAGTTAATGTTTGATGTTTTGTCGCGACTGACAGAGAACATCGTCAAGGTGTATGTATGTATGGCTTCTGAGTGACAAATCTGAGTGTGCTAATGGTGACACTGATAAGTCCCCGGGTTAGGTCAGTCAAGGCAGAGGAAGTTTGGCTTGGCTAAGTGGCTCGTGGGTCCTGGTTAATGGAGACGGTCAGATGATACAATATGTGGCAGGGGTAGTTGTGGCAGGTAACCGGCTCATGGGTACAACTTAAGGGGAGATTTATATTTATTTTTTTGTTGGTGAATTGGAGGGCCTCTGATTCCTACAAAGTATGCTACGAAACAGATCCCCTATGAGTACCAATCACGGCGTCTTTCTGTTTCCTGGCATAGTTTGGAGGAATCAGAGATCTTCCAATTCACCAACAAGAGAATCTCCCCTTAATGGCGACTGACTGAGACAGTACGCGGATAAAGGCCGTGGGTGGAAGCTCAATAATTAGCAGTGTGGGAGAGATGAGACGTGGTAATGCTGGGTTAGGACGCGGGGTATCAGAGTCAAGGTGTGCCCGGCCACCAGCGTCACGCGAGGCTCCTACTGCTGCTGCTGCTGCTGTTGTTGTTGTTCCCACTGCTACTTCTCCGGTACCACAAGCAGGATCCAAGGTGGGGTTTTGTGTGCTTGTCAAGAATGGGTTTCAGGAGATAAGGTGGGTTTAGTGTGCTGTCAGGGATGGGTTCAGGAGCCAAGGTGGGTTTAGTGTGCTTGTCAAGAATGGGTTCAGGAGCCAAGGTGGGGTTTTGTGTGCTTGTCAAGAATGGGTTCAGGAGACAAGGTGGGGTTTTGTGTGCTTGTCAAGAATGGGTTCAGGAGCCAAGGTGGGTTTAGTGTGCTGTCAAGAATGGGTTCAGGAGCCAAGGTGGGTTTAGTGTGCTGTCAGGAATGGGTTTATTATTGCAAAGATAATGTGGGTTTAGAACTCTCGTGTACCGACTCCCCCATTAAATTTTTTGGCCTTTTCGTTAAACGCACTACAATTCAACACAAATTACACCAATGCTTTACACACGTAGGTAATTATCTGCAACTTACAAACAATATATCCCACCACCGAGGTAATGGCAGATGTGACGAAGATGAGCACTGTGATAAAGCCTAATTACGGTGTATACCCAAACTACCTTTTATCGTTAACCTTTAAAAGACGCTAACAAAAATAATAGCATATTTTCAATGAAATAAATATATAAATAAACAGTTAAATATATACATAACTACGGTAATTAGTGAACTAATGACTGAGGAAGGGGGGGGAGCGTTAATTAAAGGGGGTAGTAGAATGCTGATAAATCTGAAGCAACTGATTCCTCCAAACCATTCCAATCAACGAGTCCCCATTAGTTTTGTTTATCTAGTGTTTTTTTGACATAGACTACTTTGGAGGAATCAAGGCGCTCAAACCTTAAGGACCCTATGAATATGTATGAGACCTGGTGGCTTCTGATTCCTCCTGATTATGCCACAAAACACGTATCTTCAGTATAGGTGGTGTTTCGTGGCAATATTTGAAGGACTCACTAACCTCCAATTTTTCTGGCTACATCACAGGGGTCCTTAAGGGTTCCTCAACACGGAGTAGTATCAGGGAGGAGGTGAAAGTAAGTGATGATGGTCTTCACACAATGGCTCACGTAGGGACGAACACCGTGGCCTATAATCCGTTTTTATTTCCGATTTAACACACCTCGATCCCCTTCACCCCTCTACGGCACCTCATCCCATCCCACCCCACTCTTACTCCTCTTCCTGCCTATACTTCGCCCCTCTCGTTGCCTTTCCTTCACCTTCTTCCTGCCTTCCTTTCTTTCTTTACCTTCTTCCTGCCTACCTTTCTTTCTTTACCTTCTTCCTGCCTACCTTTCTTTCTTTACCTTCTTTCTGCCTTCCTTTCTTTCTTCACCTTCTTCCTGCCTACCTTTCTTTCTTTACCTTCTTTCTGCCTTCCTTTCTTTTTTTACCTTCTTCCTGCCTTCCTTTCTTCCTTCACCTTCTTCCTGCCTTCCTTTCTTTCTTTACCTTCTTCCTGCCCTTCTTTCTTCCTTCACCTTCTTCCTGCCTTCCTTTCTTCCTTCACCTTCTTCCTGCCTTCCTTTCTTTCTTTACCTTCTTCCTGCCTTCCTTTCTTTTTTTACCTTCTTCCTGCCCTTCTTTCTTCCTTCACCTTCTTCCTGCCTTCCTTTCTTCCTTCACCTTCTTCCTGCCTTCCTTTCTTTCTTTACCTTCTTCCTGCCTTCCTTTCTTCCTTCACCTTCTCGCTGTCTCTCCCTCTTCCTTCACCTCTTCTCTTTGCACCTTATTTATCATTCGACAATCACATCCCTTATAATTATATTTTACACTTTTCTTTTAATATTTCTGCCTTATCTTTATGTCTTCCTTTTCCTTTCTCTCTCTCGTCTTCCTCATCTTGTCTGTTACATTACACACCCTTTTCTCCTCCTCCTCCTCCTCCTCCTCTCTCTCTTTCGTCTTCCACATCTTTCATTTTCTTCTTCTGTATTTACCCAATTATCTGTCATATCTATACCTTCCTTCCTTGTTTTTTCCCCGCTTTCCTTCTCCTAATAGCTCCTCAAACTTCCTGTGGGACCAGCTTGCATCACCACTATACCACTACCACCACCACCACCTTCCCTCTCAGCTCTCAAACGCGCCGGTAATAAGGATCATGAATATTCATATTGGTGTCCCTTTGTGTTGGTGGTGAGGCTGGGTGTTGGGGCCAGAGTGAGAGAGATGGCCGCCATTCATCACTGTGTATCACTATTTAACCTGAGGCTCCTTCTTGCCGTGTCCAGTCATCCCCTTCCCTTGCCTGACGTCCCTTGCCTGCTCCTAGTTGTCACCATGCATGTACCCTCCTTATTTACCTACTTCCTTCCTTCCTTTCTTCCTTCCTTCCTTCCTTCCTTCCTTCCTTCCTTCCTTCTTTCCTTCCTTCCTTCCTTCCTTCCTTCCTTCCTTCCTTCCTTCCTTCCTTCCTTCCTTCCTTCCTTCCTTCCTTTCTTCCTTCTTTCCATACTTCCTTCCTCGTCATAACCAAGCTTACCTCTCCGTCACTCATCGTACACTTCCCTCCAACACCATATAGGCTAATAATTATTCACATCGTCGTTCTTGCTCGTGTCCCTTTTACTTTTTAAAACCAACCAACCTGGCTTTCTTGTATAGATTTCTTGTCCCCTTTCTCCCTCCCCTACTCACCCCTATCAACCCACTGACCTCCCTTGGCACACTGTCGTAATCTTATAAGTATAAATAATATAGGTTTTCACATGGTTCAAATTGTGTGGCTACATTTCACGCTGAAGTGTTAAGGAGAAATATGTGTTGTTAAGGGAATAAGTAGTACACTGTTGGTAAATCTGGAGTATATGATTCCTCCAAACTATTCCAAGCAACAGAACTCCATTATTTTATTTTTGTTCATCTGGTCCTGTTTCCTGGCATACTTAGGAGGAATCAAGGCGCTCCAATATAACAAAAGTGAATTACCCCCTTAATTAAGAAGACATATGTGTTGTCGGTAATGAAGGGCTGGTGTTCTATGTGAGTGTGGCTCGTGACGACTTTCGTAAATACACGGGTTGTAGTCATGAATATGCATACTCAATAATCGTGTGTGAGAGTGTGTGTGTATGTGTGTGTAAGTACAATTGTGAGTGTGTGTGTATGTGTGTGTAAGTACAATTGTGAGTGTGTGTGTATGTGTGTGTAAGTACAATTGTGAGTGTGTGTGTATGTGTGTGTAAGTACAATTGTGAGTGTGTGTGTATGTGTGTGTAAGTACAATTGTCAGTGTGCGTGTTATCATGTTAGTAGTGACCGTGTGCGCGTGTGTGTGTGTGTGTGTGTGTTGGCCACCCTTCCCACCCTAGGCCAGACCTCGTTCCATATAGCTTCAGTAAAGGACAACCAGTAATGGCGACTTGGGTCTATAATTCCAGACAAGAACGTGTAATTACCAAAGGTTGCCCCACGCCTCGGGCTCTCTCTCTCTCTCTCTCTCTCTCTCTCTCTCTCTCTCTCTCTCTCTCTCTCTCTCTCTCTCTCTCTCTCAGGGGCGGAGAGAGAGAGAGAGAGAGAGAGAGAGAGAGAGAGAGAGAATTTGAGGGGAGACTGAGCACAAGGAGGGAAAAGTGAGAGAGTTTGGATCAAGTAAGAGATGACGGGTGATGGGATGGAAACGGGTGAGAGAGACAATAGCCTAGTGAGGACAGAAGGGACGAAGGTGGGAGAAATGGAAGAACATAATTATGGGGTGTAGAAAAAGAGGTGAGTAGACAGAGAAAAGAGAGAGAGAGAACATAATTGAAGAAGGATATTCATTTCAGTAAAGCTTTAATAAAAATCCACTTCGGTTGTCATGGTCTCAGATATTTAAAAAGGAATATGTTGTAGTTTTTTAGTATCAAAAGTATCCATCACAGACTAATGCCGCCCTTCACATGTTATAATATTGATTTTCTTGTCACGAAGTACATGAAAGTGAGAAAGACAGACAGCCATAGAGGTGTTAAGTTGAAGACTGGAGGATTTTTACACGGTCCACGTCTCTTTACACCCGAGTCCAATTACTTGTTATTAATATCGTTACAACTGCAGTATGATATTTATTAACAACGTTCCCATACTGGCGAGAAAGGCATGACTGTATTCCGCTCCTGTACACTCGTGATACATAATTTCTGACCAGAGTGTGAGGAGCAGAAAGCTTCGAATCGCCTGGTATTGCTCATTGTCCCACCCAGTACACCTACAGAGGCTGAGTTCGAATGCAGGGTACCGTATGTGTGGTGCCTGTCGGTCGTCTCTGGTCAGGGATTACGTATCACGAGTGTACATGAAGGGTCTGGCCACGGCGTTGAGACAGACTCGTCTTTCTCTTCAACTCTAGTCTGTATATTTTTCAGATCTTTGTGGAGGACTCGAAATCACTCACTAATGTTTTCTGGGACTAATATGGGAGAACAAAGTGCATGTATTTGTTTACATGCTTGTGTGGACACCTACTGGTCTTGCATCTGCATAATCATACATGTGTGTGAGGGATTGTGTTGTCTTACATACCTGTTTAAGTGTAGTTAGTGTGTGTGGTCATCTGAACACGTGTCTTTGTTTGCATGTTTTTGCTTGTGTTTTTGCAGGGGTGTCAACTTTTGTAGGCAGGAAAGTAAGTGGCCTTGAACGTCTTTTCACCATAAAAAAATAAAATAGAAAAATATCGAACACACAGACACACACCATTGCTGGGATGTAGAGTTAAAAGTGTGAATCTGTATGCAAAAGACTGCGTTTGTGCAAATTGTACGCTTGAACATGTATATCTTGTGCTTGCAGGTATGCATATGAGTACACGTGTATGTGCGTGTTAGTATGTATCTACACGGGTGTGCCTGTGTGTGTGTGTGCGTGCATTGTGTATGTAGCTCCAAGGATTTTCCTATACTGATGAAATATAGATAGCTTTGCCTCACGTCTACACCCCTAACATAAACCCTCGCCTTCTGACTGGCTGGGCCTCTCCACCCGTAAATCCTTCTTCAATAAACTCGGATGGTTATTACTCCAGCGTTGACTTCATGTTATCCGTCCCAGCCCTTAGTTGGATGGCTGGTTGGTTGGTGTGAGAGAATCAAGCTGCGGTATCTGCAATGCAAATATATTATATCCACAGAACACAATATAAGCAGTGAAGTGGGGCCAGTTAGTCAAGCACTGAGGCATTTGACCTCCACCTAACAGAAACTCATCCAAGACAGCAAAGGGAACAAATGAAGACCACCCCACTGTGTTCCATCAGCAGAAGTTTCAGGGGGTCAGTCAGCTTTTATGCATGGGCGAATTGGAGTCTACGTAGCCCTTCAAACTGTGCCACAAAACCAACCTCATCCCCGTACCATCAATGTGAGGTACTAATCTGTATCCTGGCATGGTGTGGAGGAATCAGTACCCTTCCCATCAGTTGTAGGCATCATCAGTACTCGTCCCACAACTGATGACCACCATTAACGTTGTGGCCGTCATCATCTTGCCAATGTGCCGTCCCTCTCAGCCAGGACCAGACCAGGCTCCTTTCCGTCGTGAGAACTCGGTACTAATAAATATTGAATAATTATTATGGTTGCATTATTTAAAGTAAAGCGAAGTTCTTTTTTCTACTATACGTTTCTTGATGACTTTGCATATCGATTAACATTACACGATTTATTCAGCTAAGGAAACCAAAGTGCACAGAAGAAGAGCGTTGCACCTTCTTGTATTATTATGTTGCAATGTTAGGAAGGTGTAGTATTTCCCTTTCGTCTTAAATATACGACGGACGTGGTCAGATAATGTTGGTGGTCGCCTTCTGTGTTGCGGTACAGGGCGGGGTCATGTTGATGGTGAATTTGTAAGACCTCCTATTGTTATTTTACAATTTTCCTTCCAATATATTTCAGTTGGTTATTACTATACATTTGCAAGGAAAATATTGTTAGCATCTATTTTTTATCACAGATGACTGACTACTCTGGTATTTTCTAGGTTGGCTTATCATATTTCCTTTGATAAAGCTGCTTATTAAACTCCCAGAGCAGATGTAATAACTGGAAGCAGTGATGTGTGTGATGTAGACCCACATTCCACACAGCAGTCGACAGTCGGATTACAAGATGCTAATTGCTTATCCTTCGAACATGTGCACTGGCGCATACATCCCTTTTATTTCTTGAGATGGATTCAACCAATTAAATATATTCTACATTGCTTATTGTGCTCTGGCATATCCTGGCATATTATATATACAGCAACAGATTCGTTTCTTTAACTAATTTCGATTATCCTTCTGTAAATCCAAGTGCTTCTATTTTCAGCATCCCTACCATGACCTCAAGTTTGCACTGCTTGTGACCTGAGTGATTGCACACTTTTTTGTCCTTAACTCTTTTTCTACTTGCTTATCTTTTCCATCCATTTTTTTCATTTTCCTCTCCCTGGCTTATGTTCCTCTCGTAATTTTTCTACCTCAACTCTCCTCTCTATCAATCGCTACACCAACCAGTCAACAGCCTCACCAGGACTGCAAGCAACTTCTCATTTCTCTCCTCCAGTTTCTAGTTTCTCTTTTTACGTTTGTTCATCTTCAATTGTCCCACTCCTGCCATCACTCCTCCACTTGTCCTGTCCCTCTAAACGACCACCATCCTCAACATCCATCCCTTTTCCACTCCCCATAATCTCACCAGCTTCTCTCGTCTCTTTCTCTACAGACGTTTGGGTACGAGGAGATAGTGCAGCCAGTGTCGCTGATGGGCACAGACCTCAGGGCGCAGCCAGGAACATCACCAAATTCGCAGAGACCCTCACGGCCCTGGCACGACTTCGCCAGACACACCGACAGCGACAAGATCCAGATCCCCAAGATGTGAGTACCCGATCCGAGCATGTCACAAATTAGTATACAACCTTCACCAGAAATTCGCCTCAAGTTTACATGTATGATTATGATCCAGACGATATTTGAATGTGCTTTGATATTACTCTTAGATTGCTAATGGATCTTAAATGGAGACCACAGATTGTATTGCAGTTTCTGGTTATCAGATCAATTGGTTCATAATCATCATGCACGTAAGATTGAAGCGAATTTATGGTGACAGGTGTACTCTAGTTAGGCCAGACATCACAAGTATTAGTGTGATACAAAGTGGGCTGCTATGATAAAATATATAATAGAAGAGATTGTTTATAGTGATGGGGATCTTGCTATCTACAGTTGGACACACAAATCCGTGGTACTCTGACATGGTAATTGGTGCATATCTCACTGCTTTTATCTGAACGTCAGAACTGGAACCCTTTGATAGTTGTTTTTTGCATAATATAATACGATGCACATACAGATTACAAAAAGATAATTGCCATGTGACAGAAAAATGCACCAGCTATTGTACAACAGATTTCTGTGTCCAGATGTACTGTACAAAAACTCAGAATGCCTATGTAGTATAAATAATTATTACTGTTGTTATGGAATGTTGGTAAGCTCATCAGGATTCCATGGTGACACTTTAAGATAACTTAGATGAGAAGTCGTGGTGTATTCGCAATCCAAAGTTTGTAAGTAGCCAATGTCGTACTGTGTGACTCAGCATTGTGGAGATCTATATAGTGGGCTGCAATACCTGGCAGAGGCCGGGCTGTGCAAGCATACATATATCAGTCCGAGGCTTTTGATGGTGGATAGAATTTTTTTTACTCATGCAATGCTGCCACTGGAAATTGATTGGCTGCCGTCCTTTACATATTGTAGCTCAGGTAGTCCAGCCTCTGGCCCCTACACCTCATAGTGGGGTAATACGGGACATGAATGTTAACTTAAAACTACCTGACTACATTGAACGAATTCCAGATTTGTAACAAAAGTGTGGCAATAAAAAATGGTCTAGTCTACTCGTCGGAACTAGAGTGCCCTGCCATGAGATTCTAAACTTCAACGAGGCTTGCATAGTAATTTTGGATTGCGAAAGTACTGCTTGATTCTCTGTTACCTGAATATATCTGGAAATCTCAGGCTTAGTGAACTAAGTACTAAGTACTAGTACTAAGGCCTTAATAGTCTACTGATAGTTTCATACAATATTTTTCATAGTGTTGTGCAGAAGGGAGATATTATTTTAGTCCCTTCATAGCATTTAGAAAGATATACAAAGTTCTTATAAATGAGGTATAGAGGTTAGGTTGGTGTTGCATGGTGAAATAGTTTAAAGGACCTGCTTTTGTATGTGGCTGTCGTATCTCTGTCTTAACTTGGGATAATAATAGCAATAATAGAGTCAGAAATGATGAAAGGTTTAGCCAATGATTTGGATACCATGTAGCTCACTTGAAGAAGGATAAAAAGACAAGTATATTATGCATATTATTATTTGTACGTTATTATTTGTTCAATCTGCATAGACCTACATCTCGCACTGGAATATAAACCCCATGTTACATAACTGTCTTTACCAGATGAAACACCTCATTCAGAAGGAAGTCATTATGTAAATTGAAGGGTAGCTTATTGCTGATGGCTTCCTGGTTCACCTCCTGCCCGTCTACCACAAATGAAAGCAAAAATCTATGTAATTCCCAGCGTCCATCTAAAGAGTTCATTTTGTCTTACACAAATCATAATAGTTCCAATAATTTCTTCATGTGAGTTACTGGTCATCTGGAGTTATGGGAAGACTTGTCTTGTGTAGAAATTGTAGTTGTATAACATAATTAGTAGTGAGATACGCAGCTGTAGGAATACAGTACGTGAGGTGCCTATAGGGTGAGAGGGGGACCTTCTATAAGTTGTGAGTTCTGTGAGGCCGGTAGTTCCCAGAGCGGACACGCTCACCTCTTGACCAGAGTGTTCTCATGTTTCCCCAGACACACCGACGACGACAAGATACACATCCCCAAGTTGTAAGTACCAACAACAACACAACCACAACTCTCTCTCCTCGGCGTTCCATCCCACTCCATACAAGGCAGCCTTGCCTCTTTCTATTTCCCTTTGTTGGAGTGGGAGGATCGCAGGAGACTTATACTGTAGCTTCATGTTTAAGTTTTGTGTGTTCTTCCATGTACTTACCTTCTCTCCATTTATGCACGATGTACAGTACTTATGAGGAGCTAATGTTTCCATGTTTGTTGTCCATTGTTACCACCCACTTCACCTTATGTGTTATGCCTTGTGTTGGAATGTTGGGTGAGTGTCTGACTGCATTGCTTTGCTTGTCTGTGGTGGAGGCTATACAACAATCTCTCTCAACGGGGATTGTTTTGTGGGTGGGTGTAGCATTTGCATTAAATAATTTTTATGTTTTTCTTATACAGTATTATATGATACATCTCCAAATAATGTGCTTACTTTATTATAAACTCGTATGATCAAGCTATGTCGTAAAGAATAGAGAATAAAGAAGTTGCAGTTTTCGAATAAAGGTATAAAGCCAGGTAACAAGGTAAGGTGTTCCAAGCCCCTAACTATGACTTGGGTCCATTTACCCATAATAATGTCATTGTGAGGAATATTGATGAAACAATATACAGATATAGGTGGATATTACTTGAGAGAGAGAGAGAGAGAGAGAGAGAGAGAGAGAGAGAGAGAGAGAGAGAGAGAGACGAGAGAGAGTCAGGCGTAACACAGAGCCATGAAAAGGGACACAACAGGAAGATTTTTTATGCCTGGTGTGGAACAGTTTTATAGGCGTAGAATAACATAGATAAATGGGGAACGTTTCAGCGAAGGGTCTTAAAGTACAGAAGAAAAAATTAATGCAAGGTATATAATTGTATAGCTGTTATTTATTAGCATTTTATATGTATACCCGCATTTACATATAGACGTATGAGTGTACTGTGTTATACTTGTGAGTTAAATTACGCTAAATTACACGGCTCAACTGATACCAATACAAATTAATACTTGGAATCTAACTGTATTGTGTGTGTGGTGGGTGTGGTGGTGGCAGTACATCTCCCCAGAATTCTGTAGAGAAACCCAAATAATAGCGTGTTTATATAGGGAACGATCTGACCGCCAAGCCATATACCAACACTATAAGGCAGCCGGGAGGAGGGGACAGACTGGCTGGGGAATGTAATATAGATACTTAACTTAGTGGTAGTGGTCGTAGTCGGAGTTTAGTGAGAGAATGAAAGTGAAATGTATAAGTGATGATATATTTTTCAGTGTGAGAGAGAGAGAGAGAGAGAGAGAGAGAGAGAGAGAGAGAGAGAGAGAGAGAGAGAGAGAGAGAGAGAGAGAGAGAGAGAGAGAGAGACGCCTATCTGACTGCTTAATAATAATATTTTATAGATTTACATTGCAGGAGGATTTATTAAGAAAGACTCCCATAAAGTGGAATACTCTTAAGACGGAAGGATAAATTCGAGGGCTAGTAATTACTTCAAAATATTCAAGGAACGAAACAAATAGCATATTGGTAACAGTTAATTCGTCTCCAATTTACACACACACACACACACACACACACACACACACACACACACACACACACACACACACACACACACAAACAAGCCAAAATCACATCTAGAGTTGAATTGTTGATGACAGGAAGTTTTGCGACCCCAACAGCGTGTGGAATGAGGCACCTAGAGGGAGAAATGTATATAAACGAATGCACAGTCTCGAAACAGCATAGGCTACGGTGCAGAGAGGAGGAGAAGAAAGGAGAGAAAGGAGCTTTATGAGTAAGCGCCTGAAACAGGAGATTACTTATAGTGGGTAGGGAAGAGCTTAGAGAGGCGTAGTAGTAGTAGTAGTAGTAGTAGTAGTAGTAGTAGTAGTAGTGGAGAATGGAAGGACGGAAACTAAGCAGGTAGGAAGAGGTTCAACCCAGCGGTAAACCTGATCCCTTCCCAGATTATAATAGGAAGAAAAAAAAAAAATAGAGAATCGGAAAGAGAAGAAGAAATCCTTAATTAGGGAGGGAAAGGAAAGGAAGGGAAGGGAGACACCACAGACACCATAACACATTTACTACTGGTGTTGTTCTGATAACGCCTTGAACCTGCAGGGAACTTTATATAGGGAAGGAAAGTATATAGATTTGTTTTATATATATACTAACAGAGCAGTGTAGGCAATTGTTTTAGCGCTCTCTCTCTCTCTCTCTCTCTCTCTCTCTCTCTCTCTCTCTCTCTCTCTCTCTCTCTCTCTCTCTCTCTCTCTCTCTCTCTCTCCTCTCTCTCTCTCTCTCTCTCTCTCCTCTCTCTCTCTCTCTCTCTCTCTCTCTCTCTCTCTCTCTCTCTCACACACACACACGAATTTTACCACAATATACAGAAAAAAAATAACACATTTCCATGGACCCCTGAAATGGGAAAACCTCAGTCAACAGGAATGGCATGCATGGGCAAAGATCAGATCAGATAGAATTGGGAATACACATTTGAAATTCATGATTAGAATCCACTTTTGGGGGGAGGAATGAACGAACGAACGTAAATTGAATCCCTCTCTCTCTCATTTTTTTTTTTTTTTTTTTTTTATAACCTCGTAA
>JAWQEG010004689.1:32500-78742 GCA_033782935.1 Petrolisthes cinctipes | reverse complement strand
TTTGTTTCGTGGGCATGGTTAGGAGGAATCAGAAGCCTCCAATTTTTTAAGGGAAGAAAAATAATAATAATAATAATAATAATAATAATAATAATAATAATAGTAATAAAAAATATTCTCTTGTAAGTAAATTGGAGGCTTCTGATTCTCCCTCTGACCATGCCACGAAACAACAACCTCCTTCCATATAGGTGTGTGTGTGTGTGTGTTTGGAGGCTTCTGATTCCTCCAAACTATGCCACGAAACAAACAAGCTCCTCCATATAGGTGTGTGTGTGTGTGTTGTGTGTGTGTGCTGTTTGGAGGCTTCTGATTCCTCCAAACCATGCCACGAAACAAACAACCTCCTTCCATATAGGGGTGTGTGTGTGTGTGTGTGTGTGTGTTTCGGAGACTTCTGATTCCTTCTGACCATGCCACGAAACAAACAAACAAGCTCCTTCCATATAGGTGTGTGTGTTTGTTTGTGTGTGTAGTTGTGTGTGGTGTGTGTGTGTTTGGAGGCTTCTGATTCCTCCAAACTATGCCACGAACAAACAACCTCCTTCCATATAGGTGTGTGTGTGTGTGTGTGTGTGTGTGTTTCGTGGCAGCAATATTTGAAGGACTCATTTACCTCCAATTTTCTTACTACAATTATTATTTCTTCAACACACAGCTACTCTCTCTTTCTTTTCTTTTTCTTTATTTACTTCGTTCTGTTGCTTGGGAATAGTTTGGAGGATTTAGTTGCTCAGAATTACCAAATTAAAGTGTTCTTGTGGATAGGAAAACCGGTTTGTTGATCATGAACCGACATACAGTTATTAGGCTCGTCTCCAGAAGCCAATTATTTTTTTTCTGAGATTTCTGCAGGCAAGATAGCCATTCCTCTCTGCAAACACACACACACACACCACACACACACATACACACGCGCAAACAAACATACACACACACACACACGCCTTAATACACATACATACACGGACTCAATACACACACACGGACACACATACACACACAGACACACACACACAATACACACACATAACACACATCACACGGACACACATTCAATACACATACACACACACACCGGCAAAACACATACACACACGGACTCAATACACACACACACGCTCAATATACATACATACACACACAGACTCAATAACTACATACATACATCACACACACACACAGACTCAATACATACAACACACACACACACAATACACACACATACACACACACACGGACACACATTCAATACACACACACACACACACACGCGCAAAACACATACACACACACACTCAATATACATACACATACACACAGACTCAATATACATACACACACACATACACTCACACACAGACATAATACACATCACATACACAAACTGAAACACAAACACAATTATTATTATTATTAATTATTAATTTCCCTAATTAAAATCACTACATAACGCATTGAAATCACGTTTATTTTATTATTTACAACAGTATATAATAATAATACTTATGTTTACGACAGGACTACAATTATATCGATATAAACTTCTATATAGACCTATTTATAATTGTAATATTTTATAGAGACCTAACTTAGCTATATAGGCCTACCAAATTTGTCTGCAAAAATATCACCAGCAGGTCTCAAAATATAATAATATAGTTAATGAAAAAGTTATATTATAGTTTACGTTACGTGGAGCAGGAAAATGTACGTGTATCCCACCTCAGGTCTCATTACACACTGACTGTATCCTGAGTAAGGGTTCTCATTAAAGTATTTGTGATATTACCTTAAAAAGTGGGTTGTGGAAAATACCTTAGATGTCTGAGCCAAATTACCTTAGATACCAAAACTCCCCCAAGTCTGTCTCCCTACTCCCGCACCCCCCAACCCCCCCCCCCCCAAGACCTGTCCCCATACTCCCGCACCCCCCCCAAAACCCCTCCAAGCCTGTCCCCCCTACTCCCGCACCCCCCCCCAAAACCCCTCCAAGCCTGTCCCCCTACTCCCGCACCCTCCCAAAACCCCCACCCAAGCCTGTCCCCCTACTCCCGCACCCCCCCAAAACCCCCCCCAAGCCTGTCCCCCCTCACTCCCGCACCCCCCAAAACCCCCCCAAGCCCTGTCCCCCTACTCCCGCACCCCCCACACACCCCCCCAAGCCTGTCCCCCTACTCCCGCACCCCCCCCCAAAACCCCTCCAAGCCTGTCCCCCCTACTCCCGAACCCCCCAAAACCCCCCCAAGCCTGTCCCCCTACTCCCGCACCCCCCAAAACCCTTAACACACGATATTTTTATTTAGTTATAATAGTTTTTGACAGCAATGAATTTTTCTTTTACAACGACCCATGGAATAATGGAAGGATTCGTGGAAAGTACCTTAGATTGTCAAAGCTTTACTTAAATAGTCCCAAATTACGCTAATCTAGAGTAATTACCTTAAACATGAGAGCAATCATACCTGCGCAAACTGGGTGCTTGTGCAGGCATAACCGAGGTGTGTGTGTGTGGGGTGTCACTGGCAGAGCTATATTTATATCTGTATAGCTCTGTGGTGGGTGGGTGTGATTGATAGTGAATTTCATCTTTTAGTTAAGGACTCTGTGTGTGTGTAATGTAACTTAGTCAGAAAATTGGAGGTAATCGAGTGCTTCAAATATTGCCACGAAACCACACACACAAACACACACACACACCTATATGGAAAGAGTTTGTTTGTTTGTTTCGTGGCATGGGCAGGAGCTGGGGGGCAGTGATGCATGATGTTAGTTCGTTCACTGAGGATATCTATAATAATACAAGGCCACAGTAAAATGTATCCATAGTTTCATCATAACTGTGTTCGGCAGCAAATAATCAGCGATACAGACGTGACGTCACAAACGCGGGTGGCCGCTTGAGGGACCAGGATTGCCAGGTGGCCGTTTGCGCATTTCGGCCAGATACTGGAATTTGGCCGTAAAATAGAATACTAGGCCGTAGATAAATTTAGTTGTCACGGCCAATCTATTTGCCGTATTTGTGCCGAATTCAGTAAATGCGTGTATTTACTTAATTAATTCATAGAAATAAAATTATCATATTGTTCCGTGAATGTCTGTCGACGGGTAACCTCTCGTTCACTTGCACCTGTTCTCGACGTGTTAAGTTAGGAGTAAGCGTACCCCTAAGTTCTTAAGTTCTTCTACAGTTCACTATTAAAAGCGATTACGATTACATGCATTCAGATAAGCTTCCTAGTTATTGAGGTTGCTTCAATTTTTTCAGCTAACTTACACTACCTCTCTGTTCTGTATAGTATCCATGTCGGCAAATAAATGGAAAACCAGTTATGAAAGTGGCAGAAAATATAATAAGTCATGGGAAGAAAAATATGTGTGGGTGAGCAAAGCTAGTGATGGAAGTGAAAATGCATATTGTAAGCTTGGAAGACACAACTGGCTCCTAAAGCATCAGCAGATCTCGCAGATCATGAGAAGTCAAAAGGCCACTCAAGTAGGGGTCACTGCATCGAGTAAGTGTAGAGTTCTACCTGTAGATTATATGCCTAAGAAATGTGACAAAGAGAAAAAACGTATGGAGCTAGAATTTGCCGTGGCTATATTGTGTCACTGTTCAAGTTCAAGTTCAAGTTTCAGGGTCCCGCAGAGGGCCGCTCATGGGCGGCACAATATGCGGGGGCTGCGCGGGGGATTCAGGGGATCCAGGGCAGCAGGATTAGGAAGAGGGTTAGGGATAAGGGTGGATTGGGTCAGGGACTGTGGGTGAGGATTAGGATTGGGGAGGTAATGATTGGTGATCCTATTTCTAAACGTGTCAAGAGTGGTGCTATTAACTACGTGAGATGGGAGATGATTCCACTCTGGATGCTGCGGGGAAAGAATGAGTGCCTAAATATATCAGTGCTTGTCTGGTATGTATGGTATTTTAAGTTGTGGCTGCCTCTAGTGGGTCGTATACTTGTAGGGTGTAGATCATGTGTCTTTGTCTATGTCAACTAACTTGTTTGTGATTTTGTATATCATCTGTTGTTGCTGTATCTGTCTTCGTGTTACTAATGGGTCTAGTTTTGTCGTCTTGTTTAAGCAAAGTGACTGATGTAGTGTGTCTGTAATCACGTCTGGCCCATCTTGCAGTCTTGTTTTGTATGGACTCTAATTTATTGATATTATTGTAAGTGTGTGGGTCCCAGATGGTGTCGCAATAATCTAAATGTGGCGAACGAAAGTGTTCGGTAGCAAGTGTCGATCATCTTAGTGAAATGATGAACAAAAATGGTAAAGGAAGTGAAATGGGGAACATAGAACTACATCGTACCAAGTGCAGCAAGTTGATTTCAAGAGTAATAGCACCAGCACTTTTTGAGGACGTAAAAGATTATATGAAGGGCAAGAAGTATTCAGTGCTCGTTGATGAAGCAACTGATGTGGCGTCAGACAAGCATCTTTTTGTCTAGAGTGAATCAGCGTCTTCAACAAGCTTCATTCAGATTATACAGCGCGCCATCTTGCCGAGGCAGTTGGCAGCTCAGTCAGCGTCCATTTTTGCCCATTTCCAAGGCCAAGGGGTCCCGAATGTGTTTTGCATGTGCTTTTGGGGTTCCTTGTTTGTTAACTTCAACTGGATTAAATACAATACAAGGTGAGCATTTTATCTTTGAGTAGTTGCTGTAATTAAAACAGACAAGCCGTAACTGGTAAACTGTTATCCCAGATCCGTATATTTGAATATCTTGGGAGAAACACATATTAGTTATTTGTTGTGGCACTTCACCTATTGCCATAGTGGTTTTAAGGGGAATGTGTCTTTTGGGTATTAGTACAGAAGTGGACCTGAATTCAGCAGTGTTGCCCAGTATCGCGCTAGGTCCCAGTATTTTACCCCGGTCATTTATTGTACTTTATCACGATTATTTCCCGGTAGTTTGCCCAGGTTTAGGTCCCGGTAGTTTTGCCCAGGTTAGGTCCCGGTAGTCTGATGCGGTCTAGGTTAGGTTAGGTCAGGTCAGGTAAGGTCAGGCTAATTTCAAAATGCCCCATTTGAATATGCCCTATCTTGGAAATGGGGCATTTGTGGAGGAAATGCCATAGAAGAAAATAGTCTTAGAATGGTCTAAATAAGTGGGTAATGAAGGTAGAAAAACCGTACGCAATAACGGTAATTCATTCAATATTTACCGTGTCCTGTTGCTTTGAATAGTTTACCAGTATGTCAGGAAACGGGACCAACAGGTTAACAATAATAATGGTGTCCTGTTGTTGTTTGGAATAGTTTAATTACCGGTATGTCAGGAAACGGGACCAACAGGTTAACAATAATAATGGTGTCCTGTTGTTGCTTGGAATAGTTTAATTACCGGTATGTCAGGAAACAGGACCAACAGGTTAACAATAATAATGGTGTCCTGTTGTTGCTTGGAATAGTTTGGATTATACTGTGGAGCTGCTATAATGAAACAGGAGGATAAGGTATATCTGTTATAATATAGCTGTAGTATAAAATGTGGTGCTGACGTGGGCAAATCTTAAATCCCAGGTTAGGTTAGGTTAGGTATGGTAACTTAAAAGGGTATTTATTGAAAGAATTACCGTTTTGCGGCAGTGTTGCCAGATCCGGCTGGGTCCCAGTATTTTGCACCGGTCATTTATTGTACTTTATCACGATTATTTCCCGGTAGTTTGCCCAGGTTAGGTCCCGGTAGTCTGATGCGGTCTAAGTTAGGTTAGGTCAGGTCAGGTAAGGTCAGGCTAATTTCAAAATGCCCCATTTGAATATACCCTATTTTGGAAATGGGCATTTGCGGAGAAAATGCCATAGAAGAAAATAGTCTTAGAATGGTCTAAAATAGTGGGTAATGAAGGTAGAAAAACCGTATGCAATAACGGTAATTCATTCAATATTTACCCTTAAAAGTTCTTTCCTCACAATACTTTGGCCAAAAATTATTAGAACAATTATGAGTGCCTATGAAAAAGTTAATTAAATTGTAAAAATCCAAGTGGACCTGTTCTTTAGAATTATGGTGTGTGACACAAGCCTACAAATTATATTATACATTTTGTGCTGTAAGTTATTATAAGAGAGAGAGAGAGAGAGAGATGAGAGAGAGAGAGGGGTTAATGTCAAAGGTAATTGGTCTAAGATTACATGTAAATAACGAACTGTGTGTGTGTGTGTGTGTTATTTTCTTAATACTGTATACCTAAGTACCTGTCATCAGTTATTATCCTGCCAAAGTTTCATCTCCTTACCTTACACAGTTACACTATATTATGAGTGCCTATGAACAAGTTAAGGACCCTGTGATGTAGTCAGAAAATTGGAGGTAAACGAGTCCTTCAAATATTGCCACGAAACACCACCGATAGAGAAGGAGCTTGTTTCATGGCATGGTCAGGTGGAATCAGAAGCCTCCAATTTTCATACATGATCACAGGGTCCTTAAGTAAGTTGGAGGATGAGTGGTACAAATTATAATGTTGCTGTTGCTCAGGTGATGGAATCAGAAAAAAAAAACTAAAAATCATGGATGTTCTGTTCTCTCCATGGCTGCTTCATCCAAGACAGGTCCCTTATCTCTCACTGATTTATGTAGCTCTAAAGGTGAACCAGACTCAAAATGTAGTTGTTGTTGTTGTTGAAGTTCCTCAAGCTGTCTGGCCGAACAGCCCCGAGTTCTTGAGGAAGGCTATGGCTTGAACCGGGCTTTCCCACAGTGCCCTCAGTGAGTGTATCTTGTGTTGTTGGCGAGTGTCGTTGTGTTCGTTGCAGTCTTCCATGATGTGTTTAATAGAATGGGGTGCTGTGTTACATCCTGGGCAGGTATCTGTGGTGGCTCTATCTAGTTTCTTTTGATATGTCAGAAGAGCCGGATGGTGGCCGCTTCTCAACCTGGCCAGATGGACTCTGTCTTCGCGGGGAAGGGAGGATTCTGATGGGTGGATGTCGGGGGGTCGTGCATGCAGCAGAGTGTTGTTTTTAAGTTTTTTGATGGATTGGTGGGTGATTTGAGTGTGGATGTGTTTTTGGAGGCTGGTTTGGGGTGGTTCTGTTGACCACCTGGAAAAATTCAAGGGAGTTGAGGAATATGTGGAAGAGGAAACACTGTCAAAGGATGATGGAAGTGTGATGATTTTTATTGCTGGTTATGTTGCTCACAGTGTTAAGAAAAAGTTGAAATGTTCAGTATGTGTGAGTAGAGTGTCTCTGGAGAAGAAACTTGAAGCTGAAATTCCTGACAGTTACCAGTATATAAAGATCCTTGATTGAGGTGGCCTGAAATGGCCCACAGATTTTACACTTTCTGTATGTATTTCAACCTACCAAGTATTCCAAGCTCTCATTGGTAAATTTAAGAAAGATTTTTTGCACTGCAGCTGTCAAAGAAAAGTGCTAGTTCAGTTAGCCCTAAACTTTCTGGGGAGGGATTTTGATGTAAATAAATGTTACCCCTGCAAAACATCAGTGAAGAACCTAATTTCAATGTGCATAATATTATGGCCTCTAACTAATATTATGTTGAATAATTTCACAAAGACATATAACAATACAATAGTCAAGGAAAAAAATATGAAGAGAAAACTATGAACACTCCAAAAGTGAAGGTATAGATAGACCTATAGTGTGTACTGTACATTGGATCAAAAAAGTATCGCGCAGGTGGGGTCCGATGGTTCTGTAAATGATCGCTACAGCTCATGATAAACAAGCTCGTTTTCAGTAGCCATCGTCTTAGGTGTCAGAATGTTTCACGAGGGAAATGCGCGATACTTTTTTGATCGAGTGTACTGTACATTGTGACCTGAGCCACAATTATGGTAGTTTTCATACTTATTGACTTATATCTGGGAGTCAGAGAATGGAGTACTCGGTAATAGCCTACTAGGTTAGGTATAATATATTGTAGTACAGTATACTGTATTCTCATTTTAATTGTTTAAAACAGGAATCATTTAAAATCTGAGAACAGAATGCATGTTTAGTTCCGCTGAAGTGAAAAGACTTGTGAATATCAACAGAAACCTACTGACCACTTTGTGCTTGATAGTAGTTAAAAATAAAATATATGTTGTACTCCAGTGTGTATTTTTACCCGTTATTATTATTATTATTATTTCACATGGTGTTGAGACTGATGTATGTTCTGCCCAAGTACACATAATTAACTACATAAATAATATAATTGGAAAGTGATACTAAGAAAAACCAATAACAGCTGTAGGGAAAGTAAGAGGCACTGATAAAATTATATATAGTCTCTCATCCTTGATCAAGATGGCTTTTTCCCAAACCCACTCAGTATTTTCACTTTTAAGGACATTTTCTTGTTTTATGGAAATTTTGGTGTCAAGGATATTTTTTTAGAGAGGTTTGTGATCTAAGGAAATTATTATCGGCTTTAATTAAATTAAAATAATATTGTTGGCCTCTAATGGCTGTCAGAAGTAGTTTTTATAGCATTTTATATTATTATTATTTTATTATATATCAGCAGAGAAATAAAAGCCGGAAACATTTGTATCTTATTAATGTTATTCGGAAAATATTATCGGCATTAATTTAAAATAGTATTGTTGGTCTAATGGCTGTCAGAAGTAGTTTTCATAGCATTTTATATTATTATTATTATTTTATTATGTATCAGCAGAGAAATAAAAAGCCGAAAACATTTGTAACATATGTTGATATATTTTTGTTATTTTTTTTTATTTTTTATTGTCGGCATTAAATTAAAATAGTATTGTTGGTCTTATGGCTGTCAGAAATAGTTTTTATAGTATTATATTATTATTATTTTATTATATATCAGCAGAGAAATAAAAGCCGAAAACATTTGTAACTTATTAATGTTGATATATAGCTCTTTGAAAGTTTGAACTACCATAACAAGTCTGCTTACTAGAGGTGTTTTTAAAGTCCCATGAAGTAACTGGGGGGTGCGGGAGTAGGGGACAGGTTTGGGGGGTGCGGGAGTAGGGGACAGGCTGGGGGGGGGGGTTGGGGGGTGTGGGAATAGGGGGACAGGCTGGGGGGGGGGGGTTTGGGGGGTGCGGGAATAGGGCACAGGCTTGGGGGGTGCGGGAATAGGGGGACAGGCTTAGGGGGTGCAGGAATAGGGGGACAGGCTTGGGGGGTGCGGGAATAGGGGGACAGGCTTGGAGGGGGGGGTGTGGGAATAGGGGGACAGGCTTGGGGGGTGTGGGAATAGGGGGACAGCAGGCTTGGGGTGGGTAGAAAGCCTGCTGTCCCCTATTCCCGCACCTCCCTAACCCCCTCCCCCCCAGCCTGTCCCCTATTCCCACACCCCCCCCCCAGCCTGTCCCCTATTCCCGCACCCCCAAACCCCCCCTAGCCTGTCGCCCTATTCCCGCACCTCCCTACCCCCCCCAGCCTGTCCCCCTATTCCCACACCCCCCAACTCCCCCCCCCCAAGCCTGTCCCCCTATTCCTGCACCCCCCAACCCCCCCCAAGCCTGTCCCCTATTCCTGCACCCCCTTAACCATTTTGTTTAGTGAGTTAAGGGGGAAATTATTTTATGTTGGTAAATCTGGAGCAACTAAATCCTCCAAACTATTCCAAGCAACAACAGAACACCATTACTTTTGTTGCTATTCTGGTCCTGTTGTTTCCTGGCATATATACTTTGGAGGAATCAAGGCACTCCAATGTAACAAAAAATAATTATTACCACCTTAAGGGCAAAAATGGGGGCCAAGGTAACTTCACCTCCGCTAATTAAGGTCTTTGGTACAGCCACAATCAAATATCTTAGGTACAGTTGGGGAACAAAGTATCTGGACACCATTGACGGCTTCTGGTAACAATGTCAGTGATAAACACATTAGTAATAGACAAAATTTATTCATTACTACATAAGGATAACTGATATTGGGTGACGTCGACCAACCACAGACACTGAAATAAAAGTTATCCTTCAATTCATAAATACTTTCTCTCATTGATGTGTTTACTTTTGGGGATGTTGCCAGAAGCCGCCAACAGTGTTCAGATACATTATTCACCAACTGTACTTACTAAGGTGGTAGAATTCTAGGTCCCATTCCACAGCTTCAGTAAACAGATGAGTCTTTAGTTTCCTCTTAAAAAATATTAAGATTCTCACTATCCTTGACGCATAACTTACAGGTAAAAAAAAATCAAATATCTTGGGTACTTAGGTGGTAGAATTTTAGGTCCCATTCCACAGCTTCAGTAAATAGATGAGGATTTAGTTTCCTCTTAAAAATATTAAGATTCTCACTATCCTTGACTCATACAGGTAATCTATTATAGCACATCTTACACATCTTACAAAGGCTCTAAAACCCAGCAGACTTGAGTTGGTACACGGTTCCACCAATCTGTGTTGGTCATCACTATGGGTCGATTCCACAGTTGTATTTGTTTGTTAGCTTCCCAACCAACCATACTTGTAAGGCTACATTATTTTCCAAAAGCTGAGTGTCCATATTCACAAAATCTATTAAAATATTTAGATAATGATGATCACTGCATAGTTTATTCACCAAATTCATTAAATAATAGGGCATTTACACGGCTAAGATTCTTTCGTTTGCGTGCTTACAAACCACTACCAACCACTGTGGAATCGACCCTATATGTCGTAGTACCATTGAGGTGTCCACATAAAAATCTTGTAAGTGGTCCTTCAGATATTATGGTTCACCACATCTCAAAACTTGATAGGTTAGGGTGCAAATTTTATATATACTGTAATCCTTACCTTAATCAGCAACCAATGTAGTTCTATGAGTACTGGCCTAATTCTCTCACATGGGGATTGGGGATAGACCTTTTATCAATCTTACTGCTCTATTCATAACATATTGCATCTTCTTCAGCAGATAATTAGGTAGACCATAGTAAATTGAATTGCAATAATCCAATCTACTAATCACATGATTGTGTATTAACATATTCACTGTTTTTTTCATCCAAATATTTTCTAACCAAGGCAATGTTTCGTAGATGATAACTCGCGACTCTCACCACATGATTGATTTGATATTTAAATAGTAGATGTGTCAATATAAACTCCTATATCCTCTTTTATTTTCTGTGGTTTCATCATCTTATCATTGACAAGTAATTTGGAGATGCCAAATCTTTGTATGTCATTATTCTTCCCTACAATCAAACACTCAGTTTTTTCTTCATTTAACTTAAGGACCCTGTGATTGTATATGAAAACTGGAGCCTTCTGATTCCTCTTGAGCACGCCATGAAACAAGCTCCTTCCATGTAGGTGTGTGTTTTGTGGCAATATTTGAAGGACTCGTATAACTCCAATTTTCTGACTACATCACAGGGTCCTTAAGGGGGAAGTTTTTTGTTGGTAATTTTGGAGCAACTGAATCCTCCAAACTATTCCAGGCAACAGAACACCATTATTTTTTTTCATATGGTCCTGTTTCCTAGCATACTTTGGAGTAATCAAGGCACTGCAATTTACCAAAAACGAATTACCACCTTAAGCTGTTTTGACTGCATCCAATTCCCTATGTCAATCATTAGTTGACTGAGTTTCTCTTCAGCTCTCTCAACATTATTGAGTGATATATAAATTATTATATATTGTTGTCTGGTGTCATTGATAGAGTTAGTTCTTTAGTATGATATTCCATTTTAGTGTTTAATTTATTCTCGATAATTTTTGCTCTAAAGACACTTAAAATCTATTCATGAAGGGATATATATATATATATATAAATGATTTTAAATTTTATATTGTATACATATATTGATACGATATTATAATGATGGTGGCGATGTGATGATGGTGATGGTGGTGGTGATAGTGAAGTGATGATGGTGATAGTGATGATGGTGATGGTGTTAAAGCCACAGTATTTCACTTTGCTAAAAATTTTACTCTTCAATACGCAAATAATATATATATATATATATATTTTTAATTCTTTTATGTTCTGGATAAAGGGCAAATAAATACCAACTATAATATAAAACCAATTTATTAATTTGAAGCAACCCAATTTTGTTCTTGTTGTTGTTGTTGTTGTTGTTCCAAAATGCACAAAGTTCAAATAACTAATGTCATGAAAATATAATCTAATAAGTATACTAGTAAATCACAATGTCATACAGTCTATATATATATATACCTTATTTGTCCATGCCAGTGATATGAAGCAGGTAGGGTGGTTACTGGTTGACAGCCCACATACATACACTCTCTCTCTACTCATACACACATTCTCCTCATACACACACACACTCTCTCCTCACACAAACATTCTCTACTCACACATACATACGCACACTTTCTCCTCACATACATACATACACTCTCTCCTCACATACATACACACTCTCTCTCTCTCTCCTCACATATACACACACACACTCTCTCTCTCTCTCTCTCTCTACTCACACATACACACACTCTCTCTCTCTCTCATCACACACACACACATTCTCTCTCCTCATATACACACACACACTCTCTCTCTTCTCTCCTCTCACACACACACACACACTCTTTCTCCTCACATACATACATACACTCTCTCTCTCTCTCTACTCACACACTCTCTCCTCATACACATACACACACAAACACACTCACTCTCTCCACACACACACACACACATTTCAAACCAATGGAGCTTTATTGGATGTACTGTCGTTCACACACATACACACACACACTCACACACCACCTACTTCAGTTCTCTGGCTATGACGACTCGGGTGTGTTGCTGTGTGGTATTGTGAATTACAAGTGTGTAGTCATCACCTTCACTCCTCTACTCCCCTACCTACCAACCACACATTGTCAATCTTTCACTCTTGTTTATTTACATTCAAAGTTTAATTAAGTTGGTAAGTAATTCTGGAGCAACTTAATATCCTCCAATCTATTCCAAGCAACAACAGAACACCATTATTTTTTGTTTTTCTGGTCCAATGTACCAAAAAAGAATTAATTATACCACCTTAAGGACTCTAGCTGTGATTTGGTTTGAAAATTGGAGACTTCTGATTCCTCCTGACCATGCCATGAAACAAACAAATTCCTTCCATATACAGTAGGTGTGTGTGTTTGAAAATTGGAGACTTCTGATTCTTCCTGACCATGCCATGAAACAAACAAATTTCTTCCATATATGTGTGTGTGTGTATGTGTGTTTGAAAATTGGAGGCTTCTGATTCCTCCTAACCATGCAACGAAACAAACAAGCTCCTTCCATATACGTGTGTGTGTGTGTGTGTATATATGTGTGTTTGAAAATTGGAGACTTCTGATTCCTCCTAACCATGCCATGAAACAAACAAGCTCCTTCCATATAGGTGTGTTTGTGTGTGTGTGTGTGTTTCGTGGCAATATTTGAAGGACTCATTTACATCCAACTTCATCACACACACACACACACAGGGTCACTTATATTAATTAAAAATGGATTCAAAGCACAATATTACTTACAGTGAGTATTTGGAAGGCGTGATAACATTTTGAATACTATACAGTCATGGCACATAGTCCTTTCTTGATCGCAGTGTATGGGGGAGTCTGGTTAAAGGGATAGTAGATAACATTTGGTACAGCCACAATCAAATATCCACCAACACTTTCCTTCCATCGTAGTAAATATCTTGGTAATAAAGAACAACACGTGTATGATTTTGCAGCACCTCATAATAATAATAATAATAATAATAATTGAGGGGGTTGAGTTGACATAAGGTGTTGTTGTATGATATTGCAGCACCTCATAATAATAATTGAGGGGGTTGAGTTGACATAAGGTGTTGTTGTATGATATTGCAGCACCTCATAATAATAATAATAATAATTGAGGGGGTTGAGTTGACATAAGGTGTTGTTGTTGTATGATTATATTTTGATATGATACTAATTTATTTGCACGATGGAAGGAAAGTGTCGGTAGATATTTGATTGTGGCTGTACATTGGAGTGCCTTGATTCCTCCAAAGTATGTCAGGAAACAGAATAAATGTAAGGGAGTTCTATGGCTTGGAATAGTATGGAGGAATCAGTTGCTCCAGATTTACCAACAACATCATTGCACTCTAAACCCATTTAATTAAAGGGATATATTATTAGCACATTATTTTGGGTGGTAAATCCGGAGCAAATGATTCCTCCAAACTATTCTAAGTAAGATAACACCATTAATTTTGTTCATATGGTCCTGTTGTTTCCTGGCATACTTTGGAGGAATCAAGGCACTCCAATCTTTCAAAAGTATACTATTTCCTTATTTAAAAGTATGGATGTTTATGTGTGTTTAGAATTTAGTCGGAACTCGTTTTAGGATATAATTATTATTTACTTTATATTACTCGATTTAGGATATAATTATTATTTACTTTATATTACTCGATTTAGGATATAATTATTATTTACTTTATAATTAAAACGAGGAAAGTTTAACAATGTTGAGTTTGGGGAGTACAGGAGTGGTGGAGACAATGATACATACATACATACATACATACATACATACATACATACATACCTTGACAAACTAAACACACACCAATCAAGGCATACATAATAATTAACTAAGGACCGTGTGTGTGTGTGTGTTTGGAGGCTTCTGATTCCTCCTTCCATGTGTGTGTGTGTGCGTGTGTGTGTTTGGAGGCTTCTGATTCCTCCTAACCATACCATGAAACACACTCCTTCCATATGTGTGTGTGTGTGTGTGTGTTTGGGGGCTTCTGATTCCTCCTTCCATATGTGTGTGTGTGTGTGTGTGTGTGTGTTTGGAGGCTTCTGATTCCTCCTAACCATACCATCAAACATACTCCTTCCATATAGGTGTGTGTGTGTGTGTTTCATGGCAATGTTTGAATGATTCACTAACCTCCAAAAAATTTTTCCTACAACATATTGATCCTTAATTAATGTAATAAGAGGAATGTTTACAAACGCAATTATACCCTAAATAAGCAGAAAGAAAATAATGCAGTTAATTATTAAAATATCTATGAATATAATTATAATACTATCAGTGAAAAGATTAAAACAAGTAAAATACATAAAAATAAATAAATAATAATAATAAGTAAAAAAAAAATTCGAGATATTCTTTTGTTGGTAATTAAAAAAAAAAAAAAACAGACACCCTCATTGGTACACTCCCAATCCAAAATTTGTATCCAGGTCTTGTTGTTGAAGTTTGGAATCATTTGACATACTAGTGAACCAATTACAAGCCTTCAAATCTACTTACAAGAGAATATTTTTATTTCCATTATTTTACCGTATTCAAGAACATTATTTTGTGGTGTGTGTGTGTGTGTGTATATTATGTATGTATGTAAGGCTGTGTATTATGTGTGTATGTATGTTATGTATGTATGTGTGTATTTTGTGTGTATGTGTATATTTTGTGTGTATGTGTATATTTTGTGTGTGTGTGTATATTATGTATGTATGTATGTATGGCTGTGTGTATTATGTATGTATGTGTGTATGTGTATGTTATGTATGTATGTGTGTATATATTGTGTGTGTGTGTATATTATGTATGTATGTATGGCTGTGTATATGTATTATGTATGTATGGCTGTGTATATGTGTGTGTATTATGTATGTATGGCTGTGTGTATTATGTATGTATATTGGATAATAGTGTGGTACCAGTACTATGGGTCTGTACACACACCCACACAGATACACACACACACAGATACACACACACATACACACAGAGATATACACACACACACACACACCAATGTTTTTGAATATCGTCCAAAGTTTTGTCCTTTGATAATTAATAAATAAATTAAAAAAAAATAACAACATAACAAACCTTAAACAAAATAATAATAATAATTGAAATGTTATTATGCATATATATATAGTGTAATGTACAGTGTTGCCAGTCTTGAGATGTTATGCATATATATAGTGTAATGTGCAGTGTTGCCAGTCTTAAACCAAAATAATCATAATTGAGATGTTATGTATATATATAGTGTAATGTATTGTCTGCAAAAAAAGTGTCGTTACCATCCCTTTAACAGTGTGATGTAATGTTGGTAGGCCTGACTGGTGAGTGAGGTGTGACGTGAGTGTGTTATATACCTCCGTCACCCTCAGTGTGTTATATACCTCCGTCACCCTCAGTGTGTTATATACCTCCGTCACCCTCAGTGTGTTATATACCTCTGTCACCCTCAGTGTGTTATATACCTCCGTCACCCTCAGTGTGTTATATACCTCTGTCACCCTCCGTCACCCTCAGTGTTATATACCTCCGTCACCCTCAGTGTGTTATATACCTCCGTCACCCTCAGTGTGTTATATACCTCCGTCACCCTCCGTCACCCTCAGTGTGTTATATACCTCCGTCACCCTCAGTGTCTAATGGGCAGGCAAGTAGGAATGACGTTCTTTTACCCAGTGCTATTTTTTCTGGGTATTTCACGGTTATTTTTGTTCTAAAATACTCCAACACATTTCCTTATGTTTAATAATGAATAGTTAAATAGTAAGAGTTCTTGAACACTCAAAATTTAATTTAAAATTGGCTAAATTTTTGATGTAAAAAAGTTGTCACTGCAGCGGCCCGAGTATTATAGGTCGGGGTGAAGACAATACCCGTCCCAGATGACACGAGTACCAACAGCTGCCCAGTCAGTGCAGTACCAACACTACACTGATTACCCACGTTAAAATTAACCTACGGGTGGTAACGAAACTCTTTTTGCCGACTGTACAGTGTTGCCAGTCTTAAAAAAAATAATAATTGAGATGTTATGTATTTATATAGTGTAATGTACAGTGTTGCCAGACTTAAAAACAAATAATAATTGAAATGTTATGCATATATATATATATAGTGTAATGTGCAGTGTTGCCAGTCTTTTAAAAAAATAATATTAATTGAGATGTTATGCATATACAGTATATAGTGTAATGTACAGTGTTGCCAGCCTTAAAAAAAAAAAAAAAAAAAATTGTACCAAGTCTTCAAAAAAAAGTAAAAAATATAGAAACTAATACATTATTATTATTATTATTATTATTATTATTATTATTATTATTATTATTATTAAATATATTAGTGATTTACTGACCACGTATTAAAAATATATAATAATTCTGTGATAAATGTAATCATCTTATATCAAGGGAATAATATAAAGTATTTCCATAATAATGAATGACCTCTCTTTACATACAGCCTGTGTAAGAATTCTTGTAGCCAATTGTACAATATAATAATAATAATAATAAAAATAATAATAATAAAAATAATAATAATAAAAAAAATAATAATAATAATAAAAAAAAAATAAAAAAAAAAAATAAAAAAAAAAATAAAAAAAAAATAATAATAGTAGTAATAATAATAATAATAATAAAAATAATAATAATATACTGCAGCTTATGATCCATACATAACCTTATTCTTTTAAAACCATACATTATTCTCAAACTTAAATAAAATGGAGATTCTCTTTTTGGTAAATTGGAAGGCTACTGATTCCTCCTAACTATGTAATGATTCCACAGTGGTATTGGTTTGTTAGCTTCCCAACCAACTACACTTGTAAGGCTTCAATATTTTAGGGTCAATTCCACAGTGGTATTGGTTAGGTAGCTTCCCAACCAACCACACTTGTAAGGCTTCATTATTTTAGGGTCAATTCCACAGTGGTATTGGTTTGTTAGCTTCCCAACCAACCACACTTGTAAGGCTTCATTATTATAGGGTCAATTCCACAGTGGTATTGGTTTGTTAGCTTCCCAACCAACCACACTTGTAAGGCTTCATTATTTTCCAAAAGGTGAGTATCCACATTCACAAAATCTATCCAACAGTTAGATAATAATAATAATAATAATGATGATCACTGTATAGTTTACTCACCAAATTCATTAAATAATTCACCCAGAAGTCATTTAATAATAATAATAATAATAATGATCACTGTATAGTTTACTCACCAAATTCATTAAATAATTTACCCATAAGTCATTTAATAATAATAATAATAATACCAGTAATAATGATAATAATAATAATAATAATAATAATAATATTAATGATCACTGTATAGTTTACTCACCAAATTCATTAAATAATTCACCCAGAAGTCATTTACACGGCTAACATTCTTTCATTTGCGTGCTTACAAACCAATACCAACCACTGTGGAATTGACCCTAAGACTGACAAGTGTGGTTGGTCGGGAAGCTTACAAACCAATACCAACCACTGTGGAATCGACCCTAAGACTGACAAGTGTGGTTGGTCGGGAAGCTTACAAACCAATACCAACCACTGTGGAATCGACCCTAAGACTGACAAGTGTGGTTGGTCGGGAAGCTTACAAACCAATACCAACCACTGTGGAATCGACCCTAAGACTGACAAGTGTGGTTGGTCGGGAAGCTTACAAACAAACCAATACCAACCACTGTGGAATCGACCCTAAGACTGACAAGTGTGGTTGGTCGGGAAGCTTACAAACCAATACCAACCACTGTGGAATCGACCCTAAGACTGACAAGTGTGGTTGGTTGGTTGGGAAGCTTACAAACCAATACCAACCACTGTGGAATCGACCCTTTACCAAGAAACAGATCCCTCATTTAATATTAATTTTAATATACTGGAGTAACTAGATTCCTCCAAAGTATGTCAGGAAACAAGTTTGGAGGAATCATTTACTCCAGATTAAAAAGAAATAATGGTGTTGTGTTGTTGCTTGGTATAGTTTGGAGGATTCATTTACTCCAGATTTACCAACATATTAATCTCACCTTTAAGTAGTGGTAATATATACACACACACATACATACATACATACATAACACACATACATGCATACATAACACACACACATGCATACACACACACACACACCTATACACACACACACACATAACACATACACACCTAACACACACACACACAACTTTCACACACATAACACACACACATAACACATACACACCTAACACACACACACACAACTTTCACACACATAACACACACACATAACACACACACACACACACACACACCTAACACACACACAAACACACACCTTACACACACACACACACACCTAACACACACATACACACAATCACAGGGCCATTAATTCACCAACACAGTGTTATATTGTCACTCAGGGCCTCAACACACAACTCAAGTTTGTAGATGAGAATTGGAGGCTTCTGATTCCTCCTGACTATGCCACGAAACAAACAACCTCCTTCCATATAGGTGTGTGTGTGTGTGTGTGTGTTTGGAGGCTTCTGATTCCTCCTGACCATGCCACGAAACAAACAAGCTCCTCCTTCCATATAGGTGTGTGTGTGTGTGTATAGGTGTGTGTGTATGTATAGGTGTATGTGTATGTATAGGTGTGTGTGTGTGTGTATAGGTGTGTGTGTGTGTGTATAGGTGTGTGTGTGTGTATTTTATGTCGTTTTGTTGAAAAATGTGATTCTGACACATCTATCTAACCACTCTCCCTCACATACCTCTCCACTCCATCCCTCCACCTCACTCTCCCTCACATACCTCTCCACTCCATCCCTCCACCTCACTCTCCCTCACATACCTCTCCACTCCATCCCTCCACCTCTCTCTCCCTCACATACCTCTCCACTCCATCCCTCACATACCTCTCCACTCCATCCCTCCACCTCTCTCTCCCTCACATACCTCTCCACTCCATCCCTCCACCTCACTCTCCCTCACATACCTCTCCACTCCATCCCTCCACCTCACTCTCCCTCACATACCTCTCAACTCCATCCCTCCACCTCACTCTCCCTCACATACCTCTCCACTCCATCCCTCCACCTCACTCTCCCTCACATACCTCTCCACTCCATCCTTCCACCTCACTCTCCCTCACATACCTCTCCATTCCATCCTTCCACCTCACTCTCCCTCACATACCTCTCCACTCCATCCCTCCACCTCACTCTCCCTCACATACCTCTCCACTCCATCCCTCCACCTCACATACCTCTCCACTCCATCCCTCCACCTCACTCTCCCTCACATACCTCTCCACTCCATCCCTCCACCTCACTCTCCCTCACATACCTCTCCACTCCATCCTTCCACCTCACATACCTCTCCATTCCATCCTTCCACCTCACTCTCCCTCACATACCTCTCCACTCCATCCCTCCACCTCACTCTCCCTCACATACCTCTCCACTCCATCCCTCCACCTCACTCACCTCTCCACTCCATCCTTCCACCTCACTCTCCCTCACATACCTCTCCACTCCATCCCTCCACCTCACATACCTCTCCACTCCATCCCTCCACCTCACTCTCGTAGACTCTTAACCAACCTCTCGCTTCCCACACGCTCCACATGACCAAACCACCTCAAGTTGTTTATTTTCACACTCTCCAACACACACACACACACACACACCACACTGCTCCTGTACCTCTTCATTCATCAGTCTGTCTCTCCAACACACACACACACACACCACACTGCTCCTCCCGTACCTCTTCATTCATCAGTCTGTCTCTCCAACACACACACACACACACACACACTGCTCCCTGTACCTCTTCATTCATCAGTCTGTCTCTCCAACACACACACACACACACACACACACACACACACACACACACACACTGCTCCCTGTACCTCTTCATTCATCTGTCTGTCTCTCCAACACACACACACACACACACACACTGCTCCCTGTACCTCTTCATTCATCAGTCTGTCTCTCCAACACACACACACACACACACACACACACACACAACACACTGCTTCCGTACCTCTTCATTCATCAGTCTGTCTC
This sequence comes from Petrolisthes cinctipes, assembly GCA_033782935.1. Taxonomy (NCBI): domain Eukaryota; kingdom Metazoa; phylum Arthropoda; class Malacostraca; order Decapoda; family Porcellanidae; genus Petrolisthes; species Petrolisthes cinctipes. Next base: position 57,910 of record JAWQEG010004689.1, on the reverse strand, counting down.
TCCAACACACACACACACACACACCACACTGCTCCCTGTACCTCTTCATTCATCAGTCTGTCTCTCCATGTCACTCCCCACACACACACACACACACACACACACACTGCTCCCTGTACCTCTTCATTCATCAGTCTGTCTCTCCAACACACACACACACACACACACACACACACACACACACACACTGCTCCCTGTACCTCTTCATTCATCTGTCTGTCTCTCCAACACACACACACACACACACACCACACTGCTCCCTGTACCTCTTCATTCATCAGTCTGTCTCTCCAACACACACACACACACACACACACTGCTCCCATACCTCTTCATTCATCAGTCTGTCTCTCCAACACACACACACTTCTAAGGTAGTTCATTTCAACCCGTCTAACTCTTGATTTATTTATGTCTTTCCATCATGGTCCACGTTTCACTACCGTATGTATGTCAGTGTCGGGATTACCACACTATTATCATTTAGCGTTTTCTTCACTTCCATACTCATCGCCCTATTCCTTGTTACTACTTTGAGTGTTCGTACAACCCTCTTCCCTTGTTGTACCCTCTCTCACATCTCATCCTCGAACCTCCCATCTTTACTCATCACACACACTGACCAAATACTTAATTAAATGATCTGACATTCTCCATAACCTGTTCACTTAAGGAGGAAATTTGGTGTTGGTAAATCTGGAGCAACTGAATCCTCAAAACTATTCCAAGCAACAACAGAACATAATTATTTTTGCTCTTCTGGTCCTGTTGTTTCCTAGCATACTTTAGAGGAATCAACGCACTCCAATGTAACAAAAGTGAATTACCCTCTTAACCTCACTTCACAAACTGTGGCTGTACCCCTTTCAAACATGAGTGTGTGAATATGTTTTTAATATATGTAAATAGAGTGTAAAGGTGAATTTTGAGTTGTGGTCACTCTGATCTGGCTACCGATACTACAGACGACCATTTATTTTTTTTAAGTACATCCACAATCAAATAACCACCGACACTTTCCTTCCATCGTGCAAATAAATCAGTATCATATCAGAATATAATCATACAACAACAACACCTTATGTCAACTCAACCCCCTCAATTATTATTATTATTATTATGAGGTGCTGCAATATCATACAACAACACCTTATGTCAACTCAACCCCCTCAATTATTATTATTATTATGTGGTGCTGCAATATCATACAACAACACCTTATGTCAACTCAAACCCCTCAATTATTATTATTATTATTATGAGGTGCTGCAATATCATACAACAACACCTTATGTCAACTCAACCCCCTCAATTATTATTATTATTATGAGGTGCTGCAAAATCATACAACAACACCTTATGTCAACTCAACCCCCTCAATTATTATTATTATTATGAGGTGCTGCAATATCATACAACAACACCTTATGTCAACTCAACCCCCTCAATTATTATTATTATTATGAGGTGGTGCAAAATCATACACGTGTTGTTCTTTATTACCAAGATATTTACTACGATGGAAGGAAAGTGTCGGTGGATATTTGATTGTGGGTGTACATCAGGAAACAGCTAAATGTAGATTAAGTTGTTTACACGCTGTTAGCCGTCAAAGGTGTTGTTTACGTTTTGCCCGCGGTTAGAGGGTTAAATTTAGGCTTCTGATTCCTCCTGACTATGCCACAAAACAAACAAGCTCCTTCCATATAGGTGTGTGTGTGTGTGTGTGTTTGGAGGCTTCTGATTCCTCCTGACTATGCCACAAAACAAGCAAGCTCCTTCCATATAGGTGTGTGTGTGTGTGTGTTTGGAGGCTTCTGATTCCTCCTGACCATGCCACAAAACAAACAAGCTCCTTCCATATAGGTGTGTGTGTGTGTGTGTGTGTGTTTCGTGGCAATATTTGGAGGACTTTTTTATCTCCAATTTTCTGACTACATCACACACAGGGTCCCTTAATATTAAAAAGATATAAACACTAAAAGTGGTCCCATTAGTTAGTTAGTTAGTCAGTTGGTTAGTTAGTCAGTTAGTTGGTTAATTGGTTTGTTAATGGGTTAGTTAGTTAGTCAGTTTGTTGGTTAGTTAATTGGTTGGTTAGTTAATTGGTTAGTTAGTTGGTTGGTTAGTTAGTTTATTAATCAGTTAGTTTATTAGTCAGTTAGTTAGTTAGTTAGTGAGTCAGTTAGTTAGTGAGTTAGTTAGTGAGTCAGTTAGGTTAGTGACAGTCGTTTTACTATAAAATAAAAATAATGTTTGGCTTGGCAACACAATAACATTTCATATATATACAAAAAAATAATATTAATAATAATAATAATAATAAATGTTTGTTCAGAAAACTCCTAATACGATTTGAACCAATAAGATAAAACATTAATGAAGTTATAAGAATTAGTTACTATGTTTATGACGTGTGTGTGTGTGTGTGTGTGTGTATTATTGGCTACAAGAATTTAGTTACTGTCATGACGTGTGTGTGTGTGTGTGTGTGTATGTATGTATGTATGTATGTGTGTGTGTGTGTGTATGTGTGTGTATTATTGACTAACAACATACAGAAAATGTCAGACTATGTAACTGTAATACAACATTATTATTATTAGGTTTGTTGTTTTGTAATGTCAGACTATGTAACTGCAATATATTATTATTATCATTAGGTTTGTTTTTTTGTAATATCAGACTATGTAACTGCAATATATTATTATTGGGTTTGTTGTTTTGTAATGTAAGACTATGTAACTGTAATATATCATTATTATATTTGTTGTTTTGTCAATTAGCGAATCACATGACCTCTCATTACATAATATAGCCTGTGTAAGAATTTATATGGACAATTGTATGTATGTATGTATGTATGTATGTATGTATGTATGTATGTATGTATGTCAGTGTTGGCGGTAAATCTGGAGCAAACTGATTCCTCCAAACTATACTATACACACACACACACACACACACATATAATACACAACCATACACACACACACACACATACATAACACACACACACACACACAGCCATACATACATAACACACACACACACATACATAATACACACACACACACACACACACACATAATACATTTTGGTATCTATATAAATGAAAGGATAAATAAAAAGATGATAATTACAATATACATATAAACCCTATTCTACAATTCACCATTATTAGCCTACTGTATTCCTGTATTTACTGTATTCTATTGTAAGTACAGTATACATAACATTTCATAAAGTTACAGTATAGCTTTGGATATATCATGAATAAATACATATATACATTACTTAATTATTTCATTGAATACTGTAAAAATTGTGTGTGTGTGTGTGTGTGTGTAGTTCATTACAGTATACACACACACACACACTTCATTTTACACTCATTGAATACTGTAAACATTGTGTGTGTGTGTGTGTGTAGTTCATTACAGTATACACACACACACACACTTCATTTTACACTCATTGAATACTTAACATTGTATGTGTGTGTAGTTCATTACAGTATACACACACATACACACACACACACACACTTCATTTTACACTCATTGAATACTGTAAACATTGTGTGTGTGTGTGTGTAGTTCATTACAGTATACACAAACACACACACACACACACACACACTCATTGCAGACCACCAATAGGTTTTCTGGTGTGTGTGTGTGTGTGTGTTCCCAGGGTTATTCATTACCATACATACACACACACACACTAAGTAATTTACTAATCATGTGTTAAAAGGATATAATAATAATAATGTAATCAATTTAATCATCTTATATCCAAAAACATCTACACTGTAATTACTGTCAACACATTATTATTATTATTATTTTAAGGCTTATGCACTAATTAGTAATACACACATACATACATACATGCATACAAATCTATCTATCTATCTATCTATCTATCATATCAGTTAATTAAAAAATTCTTACATGTCTGAAAGAACATTGGAAAGTTTTAAGTTTATCTTGTGCTTCAAGTAAAGTGTACAGAATAACAGCTTGAAAAATAGATTCTTTGTACAATATCTGCAATACTCTTTACTCTCTCTCTCTCTAACTCTCTCTCTACACTCTCTCTCTCTCTCTTTACTCACTCTAACTCACTCTCTTTACACTCTCTCTCTCTCTCTCTTTACTCACTCTAACTCACTCTCTTTACACTCTCTCTCTTTACTCACTCTAACTCACTCTCTCACATACACATATAGGTTTAATCAATGTATGCACGCGATGACACACACACACGTTCTCTCTCTTTACTCTCTCTCTCTCACAAATAGGTTTAATCAATGTATGCACGCGATGACACACACTCTCTCTCTCTCTTTACTTACTCACTCTCTCTCTCTCTTTACTCTCTCTCTCTCTCTTTCACATACACAAATAGGTTTAATCAATGTATGCACGCGATGACACACACACACACACTCATTCTCTCTCTCTCTCTCTTTACTCTCTCTCTCACATACACAAATAGGTTTAATCAATGTATGCACGCGATGACACACACACACATTCTCTCTCTCTCTCTCACATACACAAATAGGTTTAATCAATGTATGCACGCGATGACACACACATACATACATTCTCTCTCTCTCTCTCTCTCTCTCTCTCTCTACTCTCTCTCTCTCACATACACAAATAGGTTTAATCAATGTATGCACGCGATGACACACACTCTCTCTCTAACTCACTCTCTCTCTCTTTTCTCTCTCACATACACAAATAGGTTTAATCAATGTATGCACGCGATGACACACACACATACATTCTCTCTCTCTCTCTCTCTCTCTCTCTCTCTCTCTCTCTCTCTCTCTCATACAGTACATGCATTCTTCAAACTAACAATATTATCTTACACTAAATTATTATGCTTCTCTCTCTCACACACACACACACACACACACATGTACAGTCTCCTAACTAACACACACACACACATACATACAAATATACTGTAGTCTCCTAGCTAACAATATCTGACACTAAATTATTATGCTTTCTCTTTCTCTCTCTCTCTCTCTCACACACACACACTCTGCTAACTAACAATATCTTACACTTTTTTTTTATTATTCTTTCACACACACACACAGTCTCTCTCTTACACACACACACAGCTAACTAACAATATCTTACACTTTTTTTTTATTATTCTTTCACACACACACAGTCTCTCTCTTACACATACACACACTGCTATCTTACACTAAATTATCTTCCTTCTCTCTCTTACACACACACACACACACACACACAGTCTCCTAACTAACAATATCTTACACTTTTTTTATTATGCTTCTTTCACACACACACACACACACACACACAGTCTCCTAACTAACAATATCTTACACTTTTTTTATTATGCTTCTTTCACACACACACACACACACAGTCTCTCTCTTACACACACACACACACACACACTGCTAACTAACAATATCTTACACTAAATTATCTTCCTTCTCTCTCCTACACCTACACACACACACACACACACACACACACACACTGCTATCTTACACTAAATCACCATCCTTCTCTCTCTTACACACACACACACACACACACTCTGCTATCTTACATTAAATCATCATCCTTCTCTCTTTTACACACACACACACACACAGTCTCTCTCTTACACACACACACACACACACACACACACACACACACACTGCTAACTAACAATATCTTACACTAAATCATCATCCTTCTCTCTCTTACACACACACACACACTGCTAACTAACAATACCATACATTAAATCATTATTACATTCACATCGCACCAATAGACATTTAATTAAAGAGATAGAAATTTGTTGGTGAAACGGAGGCCACCGATTCCTCCAAACTTTGCCACGAAACACGCACACACACACAGGCTTTCTGAAGTGAGGTGAGGTGAGCTACACACACACACAGGGCCTTCTGAAGTGAGGTGAGGTGAGCTACACACACACACACACAGGGCCTTCTGAAGTGAGGTGAGGTGAGGTGAGCTACACACACACACACACACAGGGCCTTCTGAAGCGAGGTGAGGTGAGCTACACACACACAGGTCCTTCTGAAGTGAGGTGAGGTGAGCTACACACACATACACACAGGGCCTTCTGAAGTGAGGTGAGGTGAGCTACACACACACACACACACACAGGGCCTTCTGAAGTGAGGTGAGGTGTGTGTTGTTTCTTGGCATGTTTTGGAGGAAGCATTAAGGCCTACAACCAACATACAACCAACAACATGTTAGCTACAACTCCCTTAAGTTAACCACAGCAGTAGTAGTAGTAGTAGTAGTAATAGTAATAATAATACAATACATATAATAATAATAATATTAATAATAATAATAATACTAGGTATTATTATTATTATTATTATTATTGTGTTTATTGTGTTGTTATAATATCCTCATTATCAGAAAGTGTTGTTGTTGTTGGTTTGTTGTTGTTGTCTGTGTATGTGTTGTTGGTTTGTCATATAATAATAATAATATAATAATAATATAATAATAATAATATATTAAAAATAATAAAGTTATTCATTGCGTTGGTAGAATATCATTATCATCATCAGGTGTTGTTGGTTTGTTGTTATCAATGTGTGTTGTTTGTTTGTTGTTAGTGTCAGCATTGGTTCGTTATATAACAATAATAATATAAATAATTAAGTGTTCATTTTGTTGGAAGAATATCATTATTATCATCGGGTCTTGTTGTTTTGTCATATAATAATAATAATAATAATAATAATAATAATAATAATAATAATAATAATAATAATAATAAAGTTTTCATTGTGTTGGAAGAATATCATTATCGTCATCGGGTGTTGTTGTTTTGTTATTATCAGTGTGTGTTGTTGGTTTGTCATATAATAATAATAATAATAATAATTAAGTTTTCATTTTGTTGGAAGAATATCATTATCGTCATCGGGTGTTGTTGGTATGTTATTATTAATGTGTGTTGTTGGTTTGTCATATAATAATAATAATAATAATAATAATATAAATAATTAAGTTTTCATTTTGTTGGAAGAATATCATTATCGTCATCGGGTGTTGTTGTTTTGTTATTATCAGTGTGTGTTGTTGGTTTGTCATATAATAATAATAATAATAATAATAATTAAGTTTTCATTGTGTTGGAAGAATATCATTATCGTCATCGGGTGTTGTCGGTTTGTCGTTATCGGCATTGGTGTTGGTTTGTCGTTTGTAAGCAGCCCAGCGTATGTCGTCGGCTTCGTGTGTGATGTAACGGACTCCAACGTGACGCTCCAGTTCCCTCAGGTCACACCAACACTGATAATCTTGAAGCCAAACATGGGCCAACGATTTGTCAACAGTCAGACGCTTTCTCTGTTTGACTTGTAGTAGGTTGGTGATTAAGTCAATAGCTGAAAGGTAAATATATATATAAAGGTTAATATAAAGGTTAATACAAAGGTTAATACAAATACAAGGGTTAATGTATTTGTAGGTTGGTGGTGATCAAGTCAATAGCTGAAAGGTAAGTATATATATAGGTTAATAAATGTATTAATGGGTTGGTGATAAAGTCAATAGGTGAAAGGTAAATACATAGGTTAATACTAGACCTAGTAATGAGGACAGCAGCTGAGGTAGTGGGATATAAGACACAGAACAAGGGCAAGAAAGGGAGTGCTTGGTGGTCAGAAGAAGTGAAAAATGCTGTACAGAAGAAAAGGAAGGCATATAGGAGGACATTACAGAGGAATGTGTCAGAGGAAGTGAAAGAGAGGTGGAAGAGAGAATATAATGTATGTAAGACACAATTGAAAAGGATGGTGAGTGAGAGTAAAATGAGAGTGGATGAGGAGTTTGGTAAGAAACTCCTCATCCACTCTCCTTTTACTCTGGAAGGAGGTTAAAAGAGGAGAAGGAAAGTGTTGGAACAGGGAAAACTGGAGACACTTCTGCCGTGGCCATCCCCTTGGGGGGAGTTCCCGGAGGGAACGAGGCGTCAGAGCCATAGATAGATAGATAGATAGATAGAATACAAAGGTAAATGTATTAATGGCTGTAATATACATACAAAATTTAATACAAAGGTAAATGTATTAATATGCACCACCAATATTTTTGCATATGTCATTATGGGAAGTATGCAAGAAAGTTCATGGTATTTACGATGGTGTGGTTACCGGTACGATGAATCTGTTGTTCGTCTATGGAGCCATCATAGCAGGACCAACATTGTTGTATACGTCAATATATTACTTCATTTTCTGTATATCAACATAACTTACCATCCTGTGTTATTTCTTTCCAAGGGTTGGGTGGATACATAAAGGCAGCATTCTGAATCTGGTCATTAATATCTTCATCTTCATTGAATGGGAAGGTACCAGAGAGTGACACATAGGTTATCACTCCTACAGACCACATGTCCAATGAACGGTTGTATCCTTTGTTACGTAGAACCTCAGGTGCTGTTGGAAAAGAGATTAATTAAGGCACCTTGTAATTATGTACAGCCACAATCCAATATCCACCAACACTTTCCTTCCATCGTGGTAAATATCTTGGTAATAAAGAACAACACGTGTATAATTTTGCAGCACCTCATAATAATAATAATAATTGAGGGGGTTGAGTTGACATAAGGTGTTGTTGTATGATATTGCAGCACCTCATAATAATAATAATAATTGAGGGGGTTGAGTTGACATAAGGTGTTGTTGTTGTATGATTATATTTTGATATGATACCGATTTATTTGCACGATGGAAGGAAAGTGTCGGTGGTTATTTGATTGTGGCTGTACTTAGAAAATTGGAGGTAAACGAGTCCTTCAAATACTGCCACGAAACACACACACACCTAAAGGCAAGGAGTTTGCTTGTTTAGTGGTATAGTTAGGAGGAATCAGAAGCCTCCAATTTCCATACACGATCACAGGGTTTTTATGGGGAATCGATTCTCTTGGCAAATTGGAAGGTTACTGATTCCTCCTAACTCCACCAGGAAACAGACACACTCAATGGTATTAATAGGGGATGTGTTTCACGGACAGTTTGGAGGAATCACAGACCTTTCAATTCACAAACAAGAAAACCTCCCGTTAATGTTATAGAAAAAATATTATAGTAAATGCCCTTGATGTTATAGTGATTACATTTATCACATAATTATATCCTCTTAATGCAGGCTCAGTAAATCACTTAGTTAATGTGTATGGTAATTAAGAACAACAGTATAGCCAATAGTCAGTAAATCACTTAGTTAATGTGTATGGTAATTAAGAACAACAGTATAGCCAATAGTCAGTAAATCACTTAATTAATGTGTATGGTAATGAATAACAACAGTATAGCCAATGGTTAATGTGTATGGTAATGAATAACAACAGTATAGCCAAGTCAGTAAATCACTTAATTAATGTGTATGGTAATGAATGAATAACACAGTATAGCCAATAGTTAATGTGTATGGTAATGAATAACAACAGTATAGCCAATAGTTAATGTGTATGGTAATGAATAACAACAGTATAGCCAATAGTTAATGTGTATGGTAATGAATAACACAGTACAGTATAGCCAAGTCAGACTGACCGAGGTAGGCAGGGGTACCAACAACAGACCGCCTGAAGGATTTCTCTCCAATAATCCTGGCGAATCCAAAGTCACACAATTTCACTTGTGGGAAATCACTCGCTGACGACAACAACACATTCTCTGGTTTAAGGTCACAGTGGACTATGTTCTTACTGTGTAGATGCTTCAAGGCTGTTAATATCTGTTGGTACATGAAAAATTAAAGAGTGATATGTATAAGTTGGTGTTAGTATGTGTTGGTAGATGAGAAAATAAGTAGTAATATGTATAAGTTGGTATTTCAGAGCTGTTAGTAGATGAGAAATTAAATAGTTATATGTATAAGTTGGTATTTCAGAGCTGTTGGTAGATGAGAAATAAAGGAGTGATATATATATGTTGGTGTTAATATGTGTTGGTAGATGAGAAAATAAAGAGTGATAGATATATGTTGGTATTTCAGAGCTGTTGGTAGATGAGAAAATAAAGAGTGATAGATATATGTTGGTGTTAGTATGTGTTGGTAGATGAGAAATTAAAGAGTGATAGATATATGTTGCTGTTAGTATGTGTAGGTAGATGAGAAATTAAGGAGTGATAGATATATGTTGGTGTTAGTATCTGTTGGTAGATGAGAAATTAAGACTATTATTAAGTAGTAATATACATAAGTTGGTATTTCAGAGCTGTTGGTAGATGAGAAATTAAATAGTTATATGTATAAGTTGGTATTTCAGAGCTGTTAGTAGATGAGAAATTAAAGAACGATAGATATATGTTGGTGTTAGTATGTGTTGGTAGATGAGAAATTAAGGAATGATATATATATGTTGGTGTTAGTATCTGTTGGTAGATGAGAAAGTAAGGAGTGATATATATATGTTAGTGTTAGTATGTGTAGGTAGATGAGAAATAAAGTAGTAATAATTATGTTACTTGGTATTATGACATCACAATCACCAATCTATTTCTGTTTACAATAATTCTCTCTCTATATAATATTTTTACATAATTATTTACCTGATATATGATGAACTTAGTGATGCGTTCAGACAGTTTGCCACGTTCTGAAGACAATATCATCTCCAGCATGTCACCCTTCAGTTTCTCCATCACTACAAATATTCTCTCTGGAGTCTCAAACATACGCTCCAAGTTGACCACACCCTGTAATACATACATACATACATACATACAGAAATATACTTAGCACCAAGGGTCTTATACAATAACATACGCTGGGTATATTGTATTTAGGATACTTATATTCCAGCACTGAAGATGTAGGTACAGCCACAGTCAAATATCCACCAACACTTTCCTTCCATCGTAGTAAATATCTTGGTAATAAAGAACAACACGTGTATGATTTTGCAGCACCTCATAATAATAATAATAATTGAGGGGGTTGAGTTGACATAAGGTGTTGTTGTATGATATTGCAGCACCTCATAATAATAATAATAATTGAGGGGGTTGAGTTGATGTAAGGTGTTGTTGTATGATATTGCAGCACCTCATAATAATAATAATTGAGGGGGTTGAGTTGACGTAAGGTGTCGTTGTATGATTTTGCAGCACCTCATAATAATAATAATAATTGAGGGGGTTGAGTTGACATAAGGTGTTGTTGTATGATATTGCAGCACCTCATAATAATAATAATAATAATTGAGGGGGTTGAGTTGATGTAAGGTGTTGTTGTATGATATTGCAGCACCTCATAATAATAATAATTAAGGGGGTTGAGTTGACATAAGGTGTTGTTGTTGTATGATTACATTTTGATATGATACTAATTTATTTGCACGATGGAAGGAAAGTGTTGGTGGATATTTGATTGTGGCTGTACAAACTGACTGGGTACCAAAAAAAAAACATACCGTATACTGTATTTATTCATTATATATCCATGGTATATAATAATAATAATATTGTATATATATATTGCCTTTATTTATTAACTTACAGGGTTACTAAGGTTCTGCAGTATTGCCACTTCATTCTTGAGAGCTGCTTCTTGTTTGGTTGGGAAGCGTAATTTGTCGATGACTTTGATGGCCACTGAACGCGACGATTTGCGATGAACACCTGTACACACACACACACACACACACACACGTAAAATATTAGTATTGTAATGTGTTGTGTTGTTATGTTATGTTATGTTGTATTATGTTATGTTATGTTGTGTTATGTTCTGTTATGTTGTATTATGTTATGTTATGTTGTGTTATGTTCTGTTATGTTGTATTATGTTATGTTATGTTCTGTTGTTATGTTATGTTATGTTCTGTTGTTATGTTATGTTTTGTTATATTATTTTATGTTCTGTTATTTTATGTTCTGTTATGTTATGTTTTGTTATATTATTATGTTATGTTTTGTTATATTATTTTATGGTATGTTTTGTTATATTATTTTATGTTGTGTTGTGTTGTGTAGTGGCCATACTATGTATCACACACATATGGCCACTCCTATATCAAGAGGCATACCACTCCTAGATCCCGGGTCTATTCGTAGCTGGCCAGGTACGCTAATCTTCGACCCTAAGCTCCCGGGGGATAGCAGCTGTCAGCCTGAACCAAATATAAGGGGACAGTCCTGCCCTGCAGAGCCTCTCTAGCACCAGCACCAGCACCAGCAGTGGAAGGTCCTTGTCCGAACGTGGTCCTGCCTGCCACACCACCTAGCTGCCGTACACCAGTAACCTCCAGCCAACTCTCCAGCAGCGACTACGGCACGGCAGCATATTACGTATACTGTGTATCCTACGGTTTCCTACCAGTGTACTACCAATAAACTGTATTGTGTATCCTAGAGTCTGAACTACCCTGGGCTGAAGTAAGGAATTACTACATTGAGTCACTCCGGGGTCACCAATGTAGTAATTCCTTACTTCAGCCCAGGGTAGTTCAGACTCTAGGATACACAATACAGTTTATTGGTAGTACACTGGTAGGAAACCGTAGGATACACAGTATACGTAATATGCTGCCGTGCCGTAGTCGCTGCTGGAGAGTTGGCTGGAGGTTACTGGTGTACGGCAGCTAGGTGGTGTGGCAGGCAGGACCACGTTCGGACAAGGACCTTCCACTGCTGGTGCTGGTGCTGGTGCTAGAGAGGCTCTGCAGGGCAGGACTGTCCCCTTATATTTGGTTCAGGCTGACAGCTGCTATCCCCCGGGAGCTTAGGGTCGAAGATTAGCGTACCTGGCCAGCTACGAATAGACCCGGGATCTAGGAGTGGTATGCCTCTTGATATAGGAGTGGCCATATGTGTGTGATACATAGTATGGCCACTACAGTTGTATTGTATTATTTTATGTTATGTTATGTTGTATTATGTTATGTTATGTTATAGTGGGTATATAGTACAGTGTTTTGGTGGTAGGTAATTCTGGAGCAAATGATTCCTCCAAACTACTTTTTCTAAGCAACAGGACATCATTATAATACTTATTTATTTAATGGGTTTTGTTTACTGATTTACTTTGGAGGAATCAAGTTACTCCAATGTGGTAATTATAAACGCTGTATTTTTTTTTTTTTTTAATATTAATAAAAAATAAAAATAATTAAGTAACATAAAAAATAAAATCAATAATAAAATAAAAACAAATAACCTGATAATTGTAAACACTATTTTTTTTTTTAATATTAATAAAAAATAGAAATAATAACAAAAAATTAAATACATGATAAAATAAAAATTAATAACCTGATAATTGTAAACACTATTTTTTTTTTTTAATATTAATAAAAAATAGAAATAATAACAAAAAATTAAATACATAATAAAATAAAAACAAATAAAAATAAAAAGCATTAAAATATGAAATACACGATAAGAATATATTAATAAAATATCTATATACATAAAAACACAAAAAAACAATATATATATTAAAAAAATGGAAATAAAAAAAATGAAAACAAAAATAAAATAAAATCACACACACACACAAATGAAAATCACACACACACACAAATGAAAATCACACACACGCATGTAAAAAAAAAAAAAAAAAATAAGTTACCCACCTCCGTGTATATATATCACACACACACACACACACACACACACACACACACACACACACACACACACACACACACACACACACACACACACACACACACACACACACACACACACACACGTAAATTAATAGACAAATAAAAATAATAAGTTACCCACCTCCATATATATATATATATCAATCACACACACACACACACACACACACAGACGCAAAAAAAAAAAAAAAAAAAATCAATCTCACACAGACGCAGTGACAAAAAAAAAAAATAATAATAATAATAATAAAAATAATAATAATAATAATAACAATAATAATAATAACAATAATAATAATAATAATAATAATAATAATAATAATAACAACAATAACAATAATAATAATAACAATAACAATAGCAATAACAATAATAATAACAATAACAATAGCAATAATAATAATAATAATAATAATGTTACCCACCTCCATATACGATGCCGAATTGTCCCGAGCCCAATACTTCATCGGGGAATATCTGGTAAATCTGAGAGATGTCATTACACGTCACTTCATCCTTATCCATACCCTGATGTTGTGATCCATGGTACTGTTGTTGTTGTTGTTGTGCTTGTTGTTGTGCTTGTGGTTGTTGTTGTTGTTGAGGTGTGCCGCTGGATTGAGGTGTCACGGGCATCAGAGCCTTGCGGATTTCGTTCTCCCATACCTGTAATGATATTGTTGGTATTTGTTTGTTAGCTTCCCAACCAACCAACCACACTTGTTAGTCTTATAGGGTTGATTCCACAGTGGTTGTTGGTATTGGTTTGTTAGCTTCCCAACCAACCAACCACACTTGTTAATTCCACAGTGGTTGGTATTGGTACAGTAGTGGTATATATATAAAAATATATAAACTTCAAAGACTTAAAATACCAATATACTTGAAAGTAATATTCCTTTTAATGGACCCTTTGTGTGATGTACAGTAGTCAGAAAATTGGAGGTAAATGAGTCCTTCAAATATTGCCACAAAACACACACACCTATATGGAAGGAGCTTGTTTGTTTCATGGCATGGTCAGGAGGAATCAGAAGCCTCCAAACACACACACACACACACACACACACACACACACACACACACACACACACACAGGGTCCTTAAGGGGGAAGTTTTGTGTTGGTAAATCTGGAGTAACTGAATCCTCCAAACTATTCCAAGCAACAACAGAACACCATTATTTTTGTTGACTTGGGCCTGTTTCGTGGCATACTTTGGAGGAATCAAAAGCCTCCAATTCTCATACACAATCACAGAGTTCCTTAATTACCCACTTAATTACCTTTGCCTTAATTAATTACCTTTGCTAAGTATACACAATCACAGGGTTCCCTAATTACCCACTTAATTACCTGCCTTAATTAATTACCTTAGCTAAGTAGAGTCCAACACCAGTCTCAGGGTTCCTTAATTACCTTAGCTAAGTAGAGTCCAACACCAGTCTCAGGGTTCCTTAATTACCCACCTTAATTACCTTAGCTAAGTATACACAGTCTCAGGGTTCCTTAATTACCTTAGCTAAGTAGAGTCCAACACCAGTCTCAGGAGGGTTGATAACTGGAGTACCTTCCTTCCTTCCAGCTGGCTCTTCACCAACATAGTAATCAACATTGGCTGTACGCAACTCAAAACAATGCATTACTCCTCTTGGTACATCTGTAAATATACACACAACGTCTGTAAATATACACACTACGTCTGTACACACACACGTCTGTAAATAAACACTCTTTTTTCCTCACACACACACACACACAACTATTTTTTCCACACACACACACACACACCCTCTCTTTTTTCCTCACACACACACACACACACACACACACACAAACACACTCTTTTTTCCTCACACACACACACACAACTATTTTTTCCACACACAAACACACACACACACAACTATTTTTTCCACACACACACACACAACTACTTTTTCCACACACACACACACACACTCTTTTTTTCCACACACACACACACACACTCACTCACTCACACTCTTTTTTTCCACACACACACACTCACTCACACTCTTTTTTTCCACACACACACACACACACAGAAAATAATTAATAGCACATATTAACACACACACACTCTTTTTTCCTCACGCACACACAAACACAGACACACACACACACAACTATTTTTTCCACACACACACACACACACACACACACACACACACACACACACACACACACTCTCTTTTTTCATCACACACACACACACACACACAAACACTCTCTTTTGGGCCCAGTGGGGCTGACTTTATTCTCTGTGAATATTAGTTATCCCCCACAGGGCTAGAATAAATATTGTTGTAGGATCTGGTCACTTTCTAGTGGATTTGACCACATCTGTCCACATGGATTATAAATACACGTGAGGTGTACTGCAATCGGAGGCCTTTTTTTTTTTTTTCCACTGGTGTGTGGACCGCCAGCACACGGGGGTACATTTCCCTTTGTATACAGCAGTGTAAACTCCCTCCCCCCTTATGGTGCCTTCAGGGCTGGTCTCATGGAAGGTACGGCCCCACTTGTACCTCTTGTGGTAACATGGACTTGGGCCCACACCACTGGCTGTGTGATCAAAGCCTTCCCCCCCCAATGAGGCCCCCAGACTCCCTGGTCCAGTAAGCTGTGGTCCCATTTCCTTGGGATGTGCTTCAGTAGTCCAGGCATATAGGGACATACAGACATATAGGGACATACAGACTCCCTGGTCCAGTAAGCTGTGGTCCCATTTCCCTGGGATGTGCTTCAGTAGTCCAGACATATAGGGACATACAGACTCCCTGGTCCAGTAAGCTGTGGTCCCATTTCCCTGGGATGTGCTTCGGTAGTCCAGACATATAGGGACATACAGCCCCTCCTTTATTTTAATTTGTTTTTTCACTGCGACCAGAGTGTACCAGGGGTCTGTGGGGCAGGAGGCCATTCTGCCCCGGGAGAACATCAACAACAACAACCAACGGGATGTGATTGTTTAGCCGTTTCAATAATAATAATAATATATAAAACAGTAATAACGTGTTTACTTACCAACGGGATGTGATTGTTTAGCCGTTTCAATAATAATAATAAGAGGAAGAGGTAAAAAATAACAAAATAAAATAAAAATAATAAAGAGTGGTGATAATAATAATAATAATAATAATATATAAAACAGTAATAATGTGTTTTACTTACCAACGGGATGTGATTGTTTAGCCGTTTCAATATTAAGTACTTCAGACAGTTGTATTTCCTTGTAGTATTTAGTGCTGGTCTCATTCTGGTAGAGTGTGATGGTTTTGGTGTCTAGTCTCCAAAAATGTCTCTTGCGCTGTGTGTGGAAATTAATTAAAAAGGCGATTAATGTAGGAAAGAGAAGGTGGTAATTAAATATATATATATCTATCTATCTATCTATCTATTGTAAGGTGATTTATCTGTCTATCTATCTATCTATTATAAGGTGATTTATCTGTCTATCTATCTATCTATCTATTTATCTATCTATCTATCTATTATAAGGTGATTTATCTGTCTATCTATTTATCTATCTATCTATCTATCTATTACAGTATAAGGTGATTTATCTATCTATCTATCTATCCATTTATCTATCTATCTATCTATCTATTATAAGGTGATTAATCTGTCTATCTATCTATCTATTATAAGGTGATTTATCTGTCTATCTATCTATTTATCTATCTATTATAAGGTGATTTATCTGTCTATCTATCTATCTATCCATTTATCTATCTATCTATAGGTAATAAATTATAAGGTTATTAATGTAGGAAAGAGAGGCGATATGATTATTATTATGGTTTACAAATGTGTCACAGAAAATTAATTAAAATGTGATTAATGTAGGGAAGAGAGGATATATTATGATTATGGGATTAATATAGGAAAAAGAGGATATATTATGATTATTATTAATATGGTTTACAAATGTGTCACAAAAAAAGAAAAGATAGATATAGAAAACTTGTGTCTATATAATTATAATGTCTCTTGTGCTGTGTGTGGAAATTAATTAAAAAGGCGATTAATGTATGAAAAGAGACGAGATATGATTATTATTATTATTATGGTTTACAAATGTGATGTTAGGTAGTAATTATGATGTGATTAATGTATGAAAAGAGACGAGATATGATTATTATGGGATTAATATAGGAAAGAGAGGAAATATTATGATTATGGTTTACAAATGTGACGTAAGGTGGAAATTAATTATATCTATCTATCTATTGAGGAAATATTATGATTATGGTTTACAAATGTGACGTGAGGTGGTAATTAATTATATCTATCTATCTATTGAGGAAATATTATGATTATGGTTTACAAATGTGACGTGAGGTGGTAATTAATTATATCTATCTATCTATTGAGGAAATATTATGATTATGGTTTACAAATGTGACGTGAGGTGGTAATTAATTATATCTATCTATCTATTGAGGAAATATTATGATTATGGTTTACAAATGTGACGTGAGGTGGTAATTAATTATATCTATCTATCTATTGAGGAAATATTATGATTATGGTTTACAAATGTGACGTGAGGTGGTAATTAATTATATCTATCTATCTATTGAGGAAATATTATGATTATGGTTTACAAATGTGACGTGAGGTGGTAATTAATTATATCTATCTATCTATTGAGGAAATATTATGATTATGGTTTACAAATGTGACGTGAGGTGGTAATTAATTATATCTATCTATCTATTGAGGAAATATTATGATTATGGTTTACAAATGTGACGTGAGGTGGTAATTAATTATATCTATCTATCTATTGAGGAAATATTATGATTATGGTTTACAAATGTGACGTGAGGTGGTAATTAATTATATCTATCTATCTATTGAGGAAATATTATGATTATGGTTTACAAATGTGACGTGAGGTGGTAATTAATTATATCTATCTATCTATTGAGGAAATATTATGATTATGGTTTACAAATGTGACGTGAGGTGGTAATTAATTATATCTATCTATCTATTGAGGAAATATTATGATTATGGTTTACAAATGTGACGTGAGGTGGTAATTAATTATATCTATCTATCTATTGAGGAAATATTATGATTATGGTTTACAAATGTGACGTGAGGTGGTAATTAATTATATCTATCTATCTATTGAGGAAATATTATGATTATGGTTTACAAATGTGACGTGAGGTGGTAATTAATTATATCTATCTATCTATTGAGGAAATATTATGATTATGGTTTACAAATGTGACGTGAGGTGGTAATTAATTATATCTATCTATCTATTGAGGAAATATTATGATTATGGTTTACAAATGTGACGTGAGGTGGTAATTAATTATATCTATCTATCTATTGAGGAAATATTATGATTATGGTTTACAAATGTGACGTGAGGTGGTAATTAATTATATCTATCTATCTATTGAGGAAATATTATGATTATGGTTTACAAATGTGACGTGAGGTGGTAATTAATTATATCTATCTATCTATTGAGGAAATATTATGATTATGGTTTACAAATGTGACGTGAGGTGGTAATTAATTATATCTATCTATCTATTGAGGAAATATTATGATTATGGTTTACAAATGTGACGTGAGGTGGTAATTAATTATATCTATCTATCTATTGAGGAAATATTATGATTATGGTTTACAAATGTGACGTGAGGTGGTAATTAATTATATCTATCTATCTATTGAGGAAATATTATGATTATGGTTTACAAATGTGACGTGAGGTGGTAATTAATTATATCTATCTATCTATTGAGGAAATATTATGATTATGGTTTACAAATGTGACGTGAGGTGGTAATTAATTATATCTATCTATCTATTGAGGAAATATTATGATTATGGTTTACAAATGTGACGTGAGGTGGTAATTAATTATATCTATCTATCTATTGAGGAAATATTATGATTATGGTTTACAAATGTGACGTGAGGTGGTAATTAATTATATCTATCTATCTATTGAGGAAATATTATGATTATGGTTTACAAATGTGACGTGAGGTGGTAATTAATTATATCTATATATCTATTTATCTATTATAAGGTGATTTATCTATCTATCTATCATAAGGTGATTACTATATGAAAGAGAGGAAATATTATGATTATTATTTTCGTTTACAAATGTGTCACAGAAAATTAATTACTGTATAAGGTAATTAATATATTAATTATAAGGTTAATTACTATATGAAAGAGAGGAAATATTATGATTATTATTATTATGGTTTACAAATGTGTCACAGAAAAAGAAAAGATAGATATAGAAAACTTGTGTCAATATATATAGTTTATTATGTGATAAATTTAAATATATCACATTATTATTATTATTATATCTTTTTAATACGACTATGTTCCATTACTAAAACTTAATAAAATATAATACTAATGTTTACTAATGAATATAACCATTTCATATTAAAGTAAAGACAAAAGTACAAAAGCCTAATAATAATAATAATAATAATAATAATAATAATAATAATAATAATAATAATAATAATAATAATAATAATAAAAAACAATTATAATAATAATAATAATAATAATAATAAAGAACAATAATAATAATAATAATAATAATAAACAGTAATAAATATAAGCCCAATAATAATAATAAATAATAATAATAATAATAAAGAACAATAATAATAATAATAATAATAAAGAAAAATAATAATAATAATAATAATAAACAGTAATAAATATAAGCCTAATAATAATAATAAATAATAATAATAATAATAATAAAGAATAATAATAATAATAATAATAATAAAAAACAGTAATAAATAAAAGCCTAATAATAATAAAGAATAACAACAAAATCCTAACAGTACTAAATATAAACGTAATAATACACAAAGATAAATAAATCAACATACAGTATACAGTCGTGGTCAAAAATAATCATTCATATAGGGGTAACTCACGTAAGAGTTTGACAGCTTCCCTCTGTTCCTTAGATGATAAACTTTCCATTAAATAGGTTAAGTACCATCTTTTAATTTACTACAAGCAGCTACACACTACTTAAAACAATAACACACACACACACACACACACATTAACTACCATCTTTTAATTTACTACAAGCAGCTACACACTACTTAAAACAATAACACACACACACACACACACATTAACTACCATCTTTTAATTTACTACAAGCAGCTACACACTACTTAAAACAATAATACACACACACACGTTAACTACCATCTTTTAATTTAATACAAGCAGCTACACACTACTTAAAACAATAACACACACACACACACACACATTAACTACCATCTTTTAATTTACTACAAGCAGCTACACACTACTTAAAACAATAACATCATAATTATATGAACATGAAAACATTAGACAGTAAATTGTTTGAGATACCCATATGTGGATGATAATTATTGACCACGACTGTATATAAATAATAATTGTGTACCTACCATACTAAATATAAACGTAATAATAATACACAAAGACAAATAAACAAATAAATCTACACAAATATATATAATAATTGTAAGTACCATACTAAATATAAACGTAATAATAATAAACAAAGACGAATAAATTAACACCTAAATATATATAATAATTAATTGTACGTACCATACTAAATATAAACGTAATAATAATACACAAAGACAAATAAATCAACGCGTAAATATATAATAATTAATTGTACGTACCATACTGTCCTTGTTAGTGAAGTGAACCATCCATCCTTCTTTGAGTATTTTAGATGGCCGCTTAGTATGCTTCACAGACTGTACAATTCTCATCAAGGGAATGTTGTTACTTGCTGACGAAGGACTGGCAACGAGAGAAAAGGATTAGTGTGTGTGTGTGTGTGTGTGTGTGTGTGTGTGTGTTGTGTGTGTTGTGTTGTTGTGGTGTGTTGTGTTGTGTGTGTTGTGTTGTGTGTGTTGTGTTGTGTTGTGTTGTGTGTGTGTGTGTGTGTGTTGTGAGGGATTGTGTGTGTGTGTGTGTGTTGTGAGGGATTGTGTGTGTGTGTGTTGTGTTGTGTTGTGTTGTGTTGTGTTGTGTTGTGTGTGTGTGTGTGTGTGTGTGTGTGTGTGTGTGTGTGTGTGTGTGTGTGTGTGTGTGTGTGTGTGTGTGTGTGTGTGTGTGTTGTGAGGGATTGTGTGTGTGTTGTGTTGTGTTGTGTTGTGTTGTGTTGTGTATGTGTGTGTTGTACTGTGTTGTGTTGTGTTGTGTGTGTGTGTGTTGTGTTGTGTTGTGTATGTGTGTGTTGTACTGTGTTGTGTTGTGTTGTACTGTGTTGTGTTGTGTTGTGTTGTGTTGTGTTGTACTGTGTTGTGTTGTGTTGTACTGTGTTGTGTTGTACTGTGTTGTGTTGTGTTGTGTGTGTGTTGTGTTGTGTTGTGTTGTGTGTGTTGTGTTGTGTTGTGTATGTGTGTGTTGTACTGTGTTGTGTTGTGTTGTGTGTGTGTTGTGTTGTGTTGTGTTGTGTGTGTGTGTTGTGTTGTGTTGTGTATGTGTGTGTTGTACTGTGTTGTGTTGTGTTGAGGGGGGACTGTGAGAAATTTAGGGGTGTTATGAAGTGTGGGTAATTAGTTTTTTTTTTTGTGTGTGTGTGTGTTCTCTCTCTCTCTGTATATGTGTGTGTGTGTGTGTGTGTGTGTGTGTGTGTGTGTGTGTGTTCTCTCTCTCTGTATGTGTATAATAATAATAATAATAATAATAATAATCGGTTTATTAAGCAGAATGCAGCCCTGAGGCTGAAAATATACATACATAATAAATGACATAATGAATGAATGGATGAATAGGATGAGATGTGTAATATATATACAAAGATGATACATATACAGACTGGATGATTACTTATTTATTATATTTATTATGGTGGGAATGGGGCTATTTTTGTATCTGTCTGTTCTTGTTTTAATTGGTTTTATTTTATTGTAGTGACGGGCTGCCCTAGATGGAGGGGGTAGGGTGGGGGGCAGGAGTGGACGGAGTCTGGGGTGTAGCAGCAACTTGTCCCCAAAAGTCTGGAGGTCACGTTGGAATCTCTCTGTCAGTGATGGTAGACTAAGGGAGATTAGAGCCTGGTCATAAGTAGTGTAGGTGACCCCCAGTATAATTTTACAAGCTCTCTTCTGTACCCTCTCCAGCCGTCGTTGTTGAGTGATGTTTAGTGATGATGACCAGGCTGGAGATGCGTATGTAAGCTTAGGTAGGATGAAGGTATTACATATGTCCCTCAGTTGTTGGTGTAAGGCACCCAAGGACTTCATTGTTTTCAGCATGTAAAGTCTGTAGGTGGTTGCCTTGATGATGGTGGTGGTGTGCTGCTTCCAATCCAGTTTATTGTCAATGGTGACTCCCAACAGTTTAGTAGACTCAACCAACTGTAGTGAGTGAGAGCCAATAGTAACATTAGGTGGTGGTACTGGAGTGGTGGATGTACTGATGTGCATTACTACAGTCTTGGTTTGATTGATGGTTACGCTATTTTTTGTGGTCCAGGATTGCAGGTGGTCAAGGATATTCTGTAGATGACTGTAGTCAGGAGAGTCATTGTTGATAGTGACTCCTACTGTAGAGTCATCCACATACTTCCAGCGGTGTGGTGTGTCAGTGAGGGCGTCGTTAATTAACAGCAGGAAACAAAGGGGCCCCATTTTGGTACCCTGGGGAACACCGCAGGTCAGATTTTGAAAGGTGGAGGTGTGATTTTGATACCGTGTGACCTGCTGTCTCTCACACAGAAAGTCACACAGCCATGACACAAGATAGCCAGGGAGACCTAATTTTGGTCCTTTTTGTATCACTGTGGTGTGATCCACAAGATCAAAGGCCTTCCGAAAGTCTATGAAGGTTAAAGCAAGGGATGTTTTGCGCTTGTCTAGGTTCTGATAGATGAAGTCTAGCAGACTGACAAGGCAATGAGTGGTAGAGGTAGATTTCATGTTGCCAAACTGTTGCAAGTCAATGTGTATGTGTGTGTGTGTGTGTGTGTGTGTTCTCTCTCTCTCTCTGTATATGTATGTATGTGTATGTTCTCTCTCTCTCTGTATGTGTGTGTGTGTGTATCTTCTCTCTCTGTATGTATGTGTGTGTTCTCTCTCTCTCTCTGTATGTATGTATGTGTATCTTCTCTCTCTCTGTATATATGTGTGTGTGTGTGTTCTCTCTCTCTCTGTATGTGCGTGTGTGTGTTCTCTCTCTTTCTCTCTCTCTCTGTATATATATGTGTGTTCTCTCTCTATAAATATATATGTGTATGCTCTCTCTCTCTCTCTCTCTCTCTCTCTCTCTCTCTATGTATGTATGTATATATGTATAAGCGTACCTGTTTGATCTAGGTGGTCTTAATAGTGGTTCATCATCCGGTCCATCTTGGTCCATAAGGGGTGGTGTTGGTGAGTCATCATTATCATTGTCATCATCCCAAGACCCATCAGACCCAGCATCACCATCATCTGTAAAACACACACACACACACACACACACACCAGTAAGTAACACACAAGTCAATAATGTATATAACACACACACGCGTAAACAATATATGTAACACACACACACGCGCGCATAAATAATACATGTAATACACACACACACACGCGCAAAAATAATACATGTAATACACACACACGCGCAAAAATAATACATGTAATACACACACACACACGCGTAAACAATACATGTAACACACACACACGCGCACAAATAATACATGTAACACACACACACGCGCAAAAATAATATATGTAACACACACACACACACACACACGCGTAAATAATACATGTAACACACACACACACGGAAAAATAATACAGTGGGATCTCGCATCTAGCGAGTTCTCAACTTGCGAATTCGTATCTGGCGACACCATACAACCTCTACCCATATTCGTTTCTAGCGAACAAAATTCCCATCTGGCGAAATAAATATGTAAGAAAATTAAAAAATAATAAAATTCGAGGGTGGCAGATTTACCACCCTGGCGGCTACCTGTATTTTGTTTATCGTGTGACGTCACGTCACCCCCCACGCGGCCAGTCGGCCACTCCTAGTCCTTCCCCAATTTAAAAACTCAGTCTCCGTCTTTGTCGCGCACGTGCGAGACCTCTCTTGACCCGCTCCGACCTTAAGCGTGAGGAGGAGAATGCAGATGAAAGAATTACAAAATTAATTCAAGCATCAAGAGAGGCGGGAGAGAGTGGTGGTGAGCGGGAGACAAGTGAGGAGGGAGGCTGTGGCACGCTGCACTAGCCTGTCCCTTCGCCTCAGATACCACCAGTTCGTCACTTCATTCATTACTCACGAGTAAATAGTGAATCCTGTATTTAATTATTTCTTCTTGAATTCATGTTGTGTATCACTTTGTGTACAACATAATGAAAATTATGCGATATCATAGACAAAAGTATATAAAATATAGATAATAAATTAAAAAAAAAAATTCCCATTTGGCAGGCGAGAGAGCGTGAACAGTGGTGAGGAGGGCGAGGGTGGTGGTGGTAACATGGACAAGGGAGGAGGGGAGGGGAAGGGAGAGGTTGCTTGAGTGAGGAGGTGGTTGCCAGTCCGTCCATCCCTCCACCAAATGGACATTCGTCACACTTACACACTTTATCACTCAAATTACAATACCACTCATAATTTTTTCTTTGTTATATAT
>JAWQEG010004689.1:2500-27500 GCA_033782935.1 Petrolisthes cinctipes | reverse complement strand
AATTTAATGTTTCTACATAATAATAATAATTTGGTTTGTTATAACATAGAAGAGTAACTGACAAAGCAGAGAATAACGAAGAACAGCAGAGAATAACGAAGAACAGCAGAGAATAACAGACTAACAAAGAACAGCAGAGAATAACACACTAACAAAGAACAGCAGAGAATAACAGACTGACAAAGAACAGCAGAGAATAACACACTAACAAAGAACAGCAGAGAATAACACACTAACAAAGAACAGCAGAGAATAACAGACTAACAAAGAACAGCAGAGATTAACACACTAACAAAGAACAGAGAACAACAAAGAACAGCAGAGAATAACACACTAACAAAGAACAGCAGAGAATAACAGACTGACAAAGAACACCAGAGAACAACAAAGAACAGCAGAGAATAACAGACTAACAAAGAACAGCAGAGAATAACACACTAACAAAGAACAGCAGAGAATAACAGACTAACAAAGAACAGAGAACAACAAAGAACACCAGAGAATAACAGACTAACAAAGAACAGAGAACAACAAAGAACAGCAGAGAATATCTATCTATCTATCTATCTATAGCTCTGACGCCTCACTCCCTCCAAGGGGGTGGCCACGGCAGAAGTGTCTCCAGTTCTCCCTGTTCCAACACTCCCTCCTTACTCCCTACTCTGTCCCTCATGTTACTCTCCTTTACATACTCTTCCACTCTGTTCCAACACTCCCTCCTTACTCCCTACTCTGTCCCTCATGTTACTCTCCTTTACATACTCTTCCACTCTGTTCCAACACTCCCTCCTTACTCCCTACTCTGTCCCTCATGTTACTCTCCTTTACATACTCTTCCACTCTGTTCCAACACTCCCTCCTTACTCCCTACTCTGTCCCTCATGTTACTCTCCTTTACATACTCTTCCACTCTGTTCCAACACTCCCTCCTTACTCCCTACTCTGTCCCTCATGTTACTCTCCTTTACATACTCTTCCACTCTGTTCCAACACTCCCTCCTTACTCCCTACTCTGTCCCTCATGTTACTCTCCTTTACATACTCTTCCACTCTGTTCCAACACTCCCTCCTTACTCCCTACTCTGTCCCTCATGTTACTCTCCTTTACATACTCTTCCACTCTGTTCCAACACTCCCTCCTTACTCCCTACTCTGTCCCTCATGTTACTCTCCTTTACATACTCTTCCACTCTGTTCCAACACTCCCTCCTTACTCCCTACTCTGTCCCTCATGTTTCTCTCCTTTACATACTCTTCCACTCTGTTCCAACACTCCCTCCTTACTCCCTACTCCCTACTCTGTCCCTCATGTTACTCTCCTTTACATACTCTTCCACTCTGTTCCAACACTCCCTCCTTACTCCCTACTCCCTACTCTGTCCCTCATGTTACTCTCCTTTACATACTCTTCCACTCTGTTCCAACACTCCCTCCTTACTCCCTACTCCCTACTCTGTCCCTCATGTTACTCTCCTTTACATACTCTTCCACTCTGTTCCAACACTCCCTCCTTACTCCCTACTCCCTACTCTGTCCCTCATGTTACTCTCCTTTACATACTCTTCCACTCTGTTCCAACACTCCCTCCTTACTCCCTACTCCCTACTCTGTCCCTCATGTTACTCTCCTTTACATACTCTTCCACTCTGTTCCAACACTCCCTCCTTACTCCCTACTCCCTACTCTGTCCCTCATGTTACTCTCCTTTACATACTCTTCCACTCTGTTCCAACACTCCCTCCTTACTCCCTACTCCCTACTCTGTCCCTCATGTTACTCTCCTTTACATACTCTTCCACTCTGTTCCAACACTCCCTCCCTACTCCCTACTCTGTCCCTCATGTTACTCTCCTTTACATACTCTTCCACTCTGTTCCAACACTCCCTCCTTACTCCCTACTCTGTCCCTCATGTTACTCTCCTTTACATACTCTTCCACTCTGTTCCAACACTCCCTCCTTACTCCCTACTCTGTCCCTCATGTTACTCTCCTTTACATACTCTTCCACTCTGTTCCAACACTCCCTCCTTACTCCCTACTCTGTCCCTCATGTTACTCTCCTTTACATACTCTTCCACTCTGTTCCAACACTCCCTCCTTACTCCCTACTCTGTCCCTCATGTTTCTCTCCTTTACATACTCTTCCACTCTGTTCCAACACTCCCTCCTTACTCCCTACTCCCTACTCTGTCCCTCATGTTACTCTCCTTTACATACTCTTCCACTCTGTTCCAACACTCCCTCCCTACTCCCTACTCTGTCCCTCATGTTACTCTCCTTTACATACTCTTCCACTCTGTTCCAACACTCCCTCCTTACTCCCTACTCTGTCCCTCATGTTACTCTCCTTTACATACTCTTCCACTCTGTTCCAACACTCCCTCCTTACTCCCTACTCTGTCCCTCATGTTACTCTCCTTTACATACTCTTCCACTCTGTTCCAACACTCCCTCCTTACTCCCTACTCTGTCCCTCATGTTACTCTCCTTTACATACTCTTCCACTCTGTTCCAACACTCCCTCCTTACTCCCTACTCTGTCCCTCATGTTACTCTCCTTTACATACTCTTCCACTCTGTTCCAACACTCCCTCCTTACTCCCTACTCTGTCCCTCATGTTACTCTCCTTTACATACTCTTCCACTCTGTTCCAACACTCCCTCCTTACTCCCTACTCTGTCCCTCATGTTTCTCTCCTTTACATACTCTTCCACTCTGTTCCAACACTCCCTCCTTACTCCCTACTCCCTACTCTGTCCCTCATGTTACTCTCCTTTACATACTCTTCCACTCTGTTCCAACACTCCCTCCTTACTCCCTACTCTGTCCCTCATGTTACTCTCCTTTACATACTCTTCCACTCTGTTCCAACACTCCCTCCTTACTCCCTACTCTGTCCCTCATGTTACTCTCCTTTACATACTCTTCCACTCTGTTCCAACACTCCCTCCTTACTCCCTACTCTGTCCCTCATGTTTCTCTCCTTTACATACTCTTCCACTCTGTTCCAACACTCCCTCCTTACTCCCTACTCTGTCCCTCATGTTACTCTCCTTTACATACTCTTCCACTCTGTTCCAACACTCCCTCCTTACTCCCTACTCTGTCCCTCATGTTACTCTCCTTTACATACTCTTCCACTCTGTTCCAACACTCCCTCCTTACTCCCTACTCTGCCCCTCATGTTTCTCTCCTTTACATACTCTTCCACTCTGTTCCAACACTCCCTCCTTACTCCCTACTCTGTCCCTCATGTTACTCTCCTTTACATACTCTTCCACTCTGTTCCAACACTCCCTCCTTACTCCCTACTCTGTCCCTCATGTTACTCTCCTTTACATACTCTTCCACTCTGTTCTGCCATCTAACCGGTGGTCTGCCTCTCACACCAGGTGCCACAACTTCACTTCCATACACCTTCTTTACAAACTCCTCACCTTGCATTCTCTCCACATGTCCATACCATCTCAATGTATTACGCTTCACTCTCTCAACCACTCCACACTCAATACCAATTGCCTTCTCACTCATACCACATCTCTCATATACACTCTCATTACTTTCTCCATCCCATCTAGTAAGTCCACATGCTGCTCTCAAGTAACTCATTTCCACAGCACCTATTCTACATCTCTCATACATACACACTCTCATTACTTTCTCCATCCCACCTAGTAAGTCCACATGCTGCTCTCAAGTAACTCATTTCCACAGCACCTATTCTACATCTCTCATACATACACACTCTCATTACTTTCTCCATCCCACCTAGTAAGTCCACATGCTGCTCTCAAGTAACTCATTTCCACAGCACCTATTCTACATCTCTCATACATACACACTCTCATTACTTTCTCCATCCCACCTAGTAAGTCCACATGCTGCTCTCAAGTAACTCATTTCCACAGCACCTATTCTACATCTCTCATACATACACACTCTCATTACTTTCTCCATCCCACCTAGTAAGTCCACATGCTGCTCTCAAGTAACTCATTTCCACAGCACCACAATAATACAAAAAAAATGTACACATTAACACATTAAAATATATACATTACAAAAAATTTCAAACCTATATGTGGGTGAACCTAATGTGCCCCCACACCAACCACCTCCCCCTTTGGCTTCACCTCCAGCCTTTATAAAATAAAATAAACTAAAAACAGGGAGGTGTCCCCCCGAGGTGACCAAAGTGGAGGCGAGGTGAGACTGACCTACCCTTCCTGGGGAGGGGTAAGGTCACTGAGGTGCTTTAAAAATCTTGCTAATGTTTGATGGTAACCAATGAACAATGACCTCACCTCTGTACCTTATTGGTTATGATACTAACACTGTGTAAACCACAGAATAACACACTAACTAAGAATAACACACTAACCAACAACACCACAGAATAACAGAATAACAAGGAACAGCAGAGAATAACATAATAACAAAGAACAGCAGAGAATAACAAGGAACAGCAGAGAATAACAGACTAACAAAGAACAGCAGAGAATAACAAAGAACAGCAGAGAATAACAAGAACAGCAGAGAATAACAAAGAACAGCAGAGAATAACAAGAACAGCAGAGAATAACAAAGAACAGCAGAGAATAACAAGAACAGCAAAGAATAACAAAGAACAGCAGAGAATAACAAGAACAGCAAAGAATAACAAAGAACAGCAGAGAATAACAAGAACAGCAGAGAATAACAAGAACAGCAGAGAATAACAAAGAACAGCAGAGAATAACAAAGAACAGCAGAGAATAACAAGAACAGCAGAGAATAACAGAATAACAAAGAATAACATACAAAGAGCCGGTGAAATAACACTGGCGTGATGATCATAAACGGTGAATAAAACCCACTCTTGTTGACGGAAATAAAATATTAATCCATACAGTTTGGGTGGACACGAGAAGAAAGGAATGACATAGATAGTACATAGGTATGAACTTATATACAGTTTGTGGAGGGGGGAGGGAAGGAGGTGTCAATGGGATGGGGTAGAAGGAGGTGTCGGTGAGGGCAGGTGACACCCAAGGGGATTAACACGTGACCTG
Source organism: Petrolisthes cinctipes (assembly GCA_033782935.1). NCBI lineage: Eukaryota > Metazoa > Arthropoda > Malacostraca > Decapoda > Porcellanidae > Petrolisthes > Petrolisthes cinctipes. Next base: position 22,447 of record JAWQEG010004689.1, on the reverse strand, counting down.
CCCTCACCGACACCTCCTTCTACCCCATCCCACTGACACCTCCTTCTACCCCATCCCACTGACACCTCCTTCTACCCCATCCCACCGACACCTCCTTCTACCCCATCCCACCGACACCTCCTTCTACCCCATCCCACCGACACCTCCTTCTACCCCATCCCACCGACACCTCCTTCTACCCCATCCCACTGACACCTCCTTCCCTCCCCCCTCCACAAACTGTATATAAGTTCATACCTATGTACTATCTATGTCATTCCTTTCTTCTCGTGTCCACCGAAACTGTTTGGATTAATATATTATTTCCGTCAACAAGAGTGGGTTTTATTCACCGTATACAAAGAGACATTAATTATATATAACGGCCTGAGACTATCATCATTAATCTGGTAATAAATAATAATGAGTATCAACCCTATATTGTTAATTATATAAACATTAATACTGTATACCAATGGTTTAAAAATATTTATTGTGTGTGTGTGTGTGTGTGTGTGTGTGTGCCCATGAAAGTGTGTGTGTGTGAGAGCATGTGTGTGCATGTGTGTGTGTGCAAGTACATGAGTGTGTGCGTGCAAGTGTGTGTGTGCAAGTACATAAGAGTGTGTGTGTGAGTATGTGTCCGTGAGAGCGTGTGCGTGCATGTGTATGTATATGTGTGCGTGTGCATGTGCGTACGTGCGTGTGTGCATGCAGTAAATATATCAGTGAACAAAAACAAAAACAGAAAATAACAAAAAAACAAAAGTGTTATTGAAAAAGATTACTCCGATTCCTCCAAAAAGATTACTCCGATTCCTCCAAAAAGATTACTCCGACTCCTCCAAAAAGATTCCTCCGATTCCTCCAAAAAGATTACTCCGATTCCTCCAAAAAGATTCCTCCGATTCCTCCAAAAAGATTCCTCCGATTCCTCCAAAAAGATTCCTCCGATTCCTCCAAAAAGATTCCTCCGATTCCTCCAAAAAGATTCCTCCGATTCCTCCAAAAAGATTCCTCCGATTCCTCCAAAAAGATTACTCCGATTACTCCAAAAAGATTACTCTGATTCCTCCAAAAAGATTACTCCGATTCCTCCAAAAAGATTACTCCGATTACTCTGATTCCTCCAAAAAGATTACTCCGATTCCTCCAAAAAGATTACTCCGATTCCTCCAAAAAGATTACTCCGATTCCTCCAAAATGATTACTCTGATTCCTCCAAAAAGATTACTCCGATTACTCCAAAAAGATTCCTCCGATTCCTCCAAAAAGATTACTCCGATTCCTCCAAAAAGATTCCTCCGATTCCTCCAAAGACTCACATAAAAAAAAAAAATAATGGTATCCTGTTGCCTGGAAAAATAGTTTGGAGGAATCATTTACTCCAGATTTACCACCCAAAACAATGTGGTTAATATGTATGTATGTGTGTGTGTTCTCTCTCTGTATATGTGTGTGTGTGTTCTCTGTGTGTGTGTGTGTGTGTGTGTGTGTTCTCTCTCTGTATGTGTGTGCGTTCTCTCTCTCTATGTGTGTGTGTGTGTGTTCTCTCTCTCTATGTGTGTGTGTGTGTGTGTGTGTGTTCTCTCTCTCTCTCTGTATATACACCTCGGTCTCATATAGAACGTCTTCACATAGAACGATTCTTGTATAGAACGAGCGACCAAAATATTAGCTGAAAATTATTTTACAAAAAGAACGGGTGGTGAAAATAAGTGAAGCAAATCCGAGGAGTTCTTATACAAAACGAGCGAAATCATAATGAACGTGTTAGGAAATTATATTAATGGTGTCTGTACAGTGTGTGTGTGTGTGTGTGTGTGTTGCCACCACTTCTACCACTCCTTCCTTCCCCCTACCCATAGTCACCATTCACCCCAGCCTGTGTTGTGTGTGTGTGCGTGTGTGTGTGTGTGTGTGTGTGTTGCCACCACTTCTCCCACTCCTTCCTTCCCCCTACCCTCAGTCTCAGTCTACATTCACCCTAGCCTGCGTTGTGTGTGTGTGCGTGTGTGTGTATGTGTGTGTGGGTGTGTGTGTTCCTGCCACTTCTACCACTCCTTCCCCTTACTCTCACTCTCCATTCACCCCAGCCTGTGTTGTGTGTGACTCGCTCATTTTTAGTGATTACGAGTTAACCACCAGCTTCAACGTTCAGTCATGCCAGGTGGTACATTTACAAAACAGAAGAAGGAAGTAAGTTATTCCTTGGAAAGAGAAAGGAGAAGGAAACACAGCCATAGGACATGATTTAGGGCTGTCATAGGTTGCTTGTATCATATAAAACAACGTCTTATATCCACCTATTTGGACGTTCTATATGAGACCGAGGTGTAGTAGTAATCATAGTAATAATATTGGTGTTGTTGTAGTAATAATATTGGCTTGTCATCAGTATTATTGTTGTTGTTGTTGTTGTAGGTGGTGGTGGTGTTGTTGTTGTAGGTGGTGTTGTTGTTGTTGTTGTAGGTGGTGGTGGTTTTGTTGTTGTTGTAGGTGGTGGTGGTGGTGGTGTTGTTGTAGGTGGTGGTGGTGTTGTTGTTGTTGTTGTAGGTGGTGGTGTTGGTGTTGTTGGTGTTGGTGGTGGTGTTGTTATAGTTGGTGTTGTTGTAGTTGGTGTTGTTATAGTTGTAGTTGTAGTAGTAGTAATAATATTGGCTTGTCATCAGTATGATTGTTGTTGTAGTAGTAGTTTTTGTTGTTGTTATAGTTGTTATTATAGTAGTTGTTGTTGTTGTTGTTGTTGTTGTAGTTATAGTTATAGTAGTAGTAGTAGAAGTAATATTGGCTTGTCATCAGTATTATTATTATTATTATTGTTGTAGTAGTTGTAATTGTAGTAGTTGTAGTAGTTGTAGTTGTTATAGTAGTAGTAGTAGTAGTAGTAGTTGTAGTAGTTATTGTTGTAGTAGTAGTTGTAGTAGTAGTAGTTGTAGTAGTTATAGTAGTTATAGTAGTTGTTATTGTTGTAGTAGTAGTTATTGTAGTAGTAGTTATTATTGTTGTTGTTGTTGTTGTTGTTGTAATATATATAATCTCACCTTAATGCGTCCAGCCAGTTCCTTCTCGACCCATGCTGGCCGCCCCACTGACCCACTGAAGGACGGGCGGCCACACTTCATGTTGGGACTGGAGGTGGTGGAGGTCTGAGAAAACACACACACCAACACTTCAACCCCAAGGACATACATACATACATACATAGCCCATATATACAGTACATACACATATATACGCACACAACATATGCTTCAACCACATATATACATACACATATATACGCACACATATGCTTCAACCCCAAGGACATACATACATAGCCCATATATACACACACATATATACACACACATATATATGCACACAGCAATGCTTCAACCCTGGGACATACATACATACATACCACATATATACATCATACATACATAGTCTATATATACACACACATACACATACATACATAGCCCATATACACACACACACACACAGCCCACATATACACACACACACACAGCCCACACACACACACAGCCCACATACACACACACACACACACAGCCCACACACACGCACAGCCCACACACACGCACAGCCCACACACACGCACAGCCCACATATACACACACACACACACAAACGCCTTTTCCTCAAAGAATAAATATAATAGTTACAGGTGAACATATTCTCTTTTTGGTAAATTGGAAAGCTACTGATATCCTCCTCCTAACTAGTGTGTGTGTGTGTGTGTGTGTGTGTGTGTGTGTGTGTGTGTGTGTGTGTGTATGTGTATGGGTGTGGTGTGGTGTGGTGTGGTGTGTGTGTGTGTGTTGTGTGTGTGTGTGTTGTGTTGTGTTGTGTTGTGGTGTGGTGTGGTGTGGTGTGTTGTGTTGTGTTGTGTGTATGTGTGTGTGTGTGTGTGTGTGTGTGTGTGTGTGTTCTGTTTCTTGGTATACTGTATTATTATTATTATTATTATTATTATTATTATTATTAAAATAGTAGCCTAGTTTGGGAGGAATCAAATCACTTTCTTTCCAATTCACCAAAAAAGAAAAAAAAAAAAATCTCATCTTTAATAATAATACCAACCAAATTCTCACACATTATTATTATTATTATTATTATATATTATTAAAAAAAAAAAAAAAAAAAAAAAAATAATAAAAATAATAATAATAATAATAATAACAAAACCAAATCCCTCACATCACATCACAACACACACACACACACACACACACACACACACACACACACACACACACACACACACACACACACACAACACAACACACACACACACACACACACACACACGCACACACACACACACACACACACACGCACACACACACACACACACAGGGTTGTTTGTATGCAAGAACGTTTTTGCATGTGCCAAAAACGTACATACAGTATAGTAATTTGCAGGCCATGCATTAGGTAGGAAATTGTATACTTTTTGCTGGTACATACATACATACATACATTGGAGTGCCTTGATTCCTCCAAAGTATGCCAGGAAACAAATAGAACTGAATGGAGGAATCACTTGCTCCAGATTTACACACACATAACACACACACACACAGAACAGAACACACACAGAACAGAACACACACAGAGCACAACACAACACACACAGAACACACACACACATAACACACACACATAGAGCACACATACATACAGAACAGAACACACACACAACACAACACAACCACAACACACACACAACCAACACAACACACATATAACACACACACACAGAACACAACACACACAACAACACACACACAACACAACACACACATAACAACACAACACACACACACACAAATTACAGTGCATACATATAATACAGTACACACACACACACAGACACACACATGATTACAAAACTACAGAACCAAACATTACCAATACAAAATAAACAGATATTACTACAACAAATTACCAACATTTATTAATTAACCTACGAGTGCTGTACAGGTCAGTAAATTACTTATATAATATTATACAGTATTGCCTTGATATAAGATGATTAAAAATATCACATAATAATTATATTCTTTTAAATATGTGGTCAGTAAATCACTTAGATATTTACAGTCGGATATTGCCTTGATATAAGATAATTAAAAATATCACATAATCATTATATTCTTTTAAATACGTGGTCAGTAAATTAGTTAGATATTTATAGTAGGATATTCTCTTGATATAAGATGATTAAAAATATCACATAATAATTATATTCTTTTTACACGTGGTCAGTAAATTAGTTAGATATTTATAGTAGGATATTGCCTTGATATAAGATGATTAAAAATATCTATAATTACATAATAATTATATTCTTTTTATACTTGGTCAGTAAATTAGTTAGATATTTATAGTCGGATATTGCCTTGATATAAGATAATTAAATTTATCACATAATAATTATAATCTTTTTAATACGTGGTTAGGAAATTTACTTAAAAGGTCGGGACAAATTAATAATCTCAATAGCCCTCTTTCCCGTCATCACTGTGGATAACATAACATAACGTAACGTATTCTGGTAACACTGTCTCAATGTTGACACTTGATATTCCACCATAGTAACATCTATTTTATTTTAATCCATTGAACGATAAAAGAATGTTGTGTTGTGTGTGTGTGTGTGTTTTGTGTGTGTGTGTGTGTTTTGTTATGTGTGTGTGTGTGTGTTGTGTGTGTGTGTTGTGTGTGTTGTGTGTGTGTGTTGTGTGTGTGTTGTATCTAGTTTTGTGTGTGTGTGTGTGTGTTGTATCTAGTTTTGTGTGTGTGTGTGTGTGTGTGTGTGTTGTGTGTGTGTGTTGTGTCTAGTTTTGAATTTATTTTTGTACAATTTCTCTCTTATCCAAGTACTTGAATAGGTTAAGGGGGTGCGGGAGTAGGGGGGGGACAGGTTTGGGGGGGTTTAGGGGGGTGCGGGAATAGGGGGACAGGTTTGGGGGGGTTTAGGGGGGGTGCGGGAGTAGGGGGAGAGGCTTAAGAGGTGGGTTAGGGGAGTGCTGGAATAGGGGACAGGCTTTCTACCCCCCCCCCCCAAGCCTGTCCCCCTACTCCCCCCTCCCAAGCCAGTCCCCCTACTCCCACACCCCCCAACCCCCAAGCCTGTCCCCCTACTCCCACACACACCCCCTCCAAGCCTGTCCCCCTACTCCCCCCCCCCCAAGCCTGTCCCCCTACTCCCCCCCCCCCCAACCCAACCCCCAAGCCTGTCCCCCTACTCCCAACACCCACCCCACCCCCAAGCCTATCCCCCTACTCCCCCCCCCCCCAACTCCCCTTACATAGGCTTGGCAGACCTCGCCGCCATTGAACCGTTAAAACATAATTCCAAAAATAATTACAGATCCGACTACTGTAATATGTAAAGTTTCCTAATAACTCTTGACGTCGTTATCAGTGTAATGAATAACACGTGACAAACTGAAATATGAGTTACTATAAACCTGTGACGAAGCGATAATTAGTAGTTAGTGTGACGAATGACGAAGCGATAATTAGTAGTTAGTGTGACGAAGCGATAATTAATAGTTAGTGTGACGAAGCGATAATTAATAGTTAGTGTGACGAAGCGATAATTAATAGTTAGTGTGACGAAGCGATAATTAATAGTTAGTGTACTCAAATATAGTTATTAATTGACATTCTCACTTTGTCCAGACTTTAGTTAGTGTGTATGGTAATGAATAACACAAGCAGCCTGGGAAAACATACATACATACAGTCGCGGTCAATAATTATCATCCACATATGGGTATCTCAAACAATTTACTGTCTAATGTTTTCACGTTCACATAATTATGATGTTATTGTTTTAAGTAGTGTGTAGCTGCTCGTATTAAATTAAAAGATGGTAGTTAACGTGTGTGTGTGTGTGTGTGTGTGTGTGTGTGTGTGTGTGTGAGTGTGTGTGTGTGTGTGTGTGTGTATTATTGTTTTAAGTAGTGTGTAGCTGCTTGTATTAAATTAAAAGATGGTAGTTAACGTGTGTGTGTGTGTGTGTGTGTGTGTGTGTGTGAGTGTGTGTGTGTGTGTGTGTGTGTATTATTGTTTTAAGTAGTGTGTAGCTGCTTGTAGTAAATTAAAATGATGGTAGTTAACATGTGTGTGTGTGTGTGTTATTGTTTTAAGTAGTGTGTAGCTGCTTGTAGTAAATTAAAAGATGGTAGTTAACGTGTGTGTGTGTGTGTGTGTGTGTGTGTGTGTGTGTGTGTGTGTGGTGTGTGTGTGTGTGTGTGTGTGTGTGTGTGTGTGTGTGTGTGTGTGTGTTATTGTTTTAAGTAGTGTGTAGCTGGCTTGTAGTAAATTAAAATATGGTAGTTAACGTGTGTGTGTGTGTGTGTGTGTTGTGTGTGTGTGTGTGTGTGTGTGTGTGTGTGTGTGTGTGTGTGTGTGTTGTGTGTGTGTGTGTGTGTGTGTGTGTTATTGTTTTAAGTAGTGTTGTAGCTGCTTGTAGTAAATTAAAAGATGGTAGTTAACCTATTTATTGTAAAGTTTATCATCTAAGGAACAGAGGGAAGCTGTCAAACTCTTACGTGAGTTACCCCTATATGGATCATTATATTTGACACCGACTGTACATTGAGTGGTTTTCAATGAGTGTAAAATTAATGAAGTAAATTAATGAATACAAGGATTTATTCATTGTATTATTTACCCAGGCAATACTGTAACACTATGTAACATACTGTACTCACACTTTACACACACAAGCGATAATAACACCACCACAACAACAACAACAACAACAACAACACATCCCCCATTCTCAGCCTCAACCCAAATTAAACACACCTAAACCAACAACAACAACAAAAACAACAACAAAAACTCAGAATTAACCAACCCTCTTTATACAACAACAACAACAACAACAACACAAAACATTCCAAAATACAATAATTATATAACAGTCTCTCCCCCTAAAAAGGATATAATTATTATGTGATAAATTTAATTATTATCTTATATCAAGGGAATTACTGTATAATATTATATAAGTGATTTACTGACCATGTGTTAAAAGGATATAATTATTTTGTGATAAATTTAATTATTATCTTCTATCAAGGGGAATTACTGTACACACAAACGAGAGAACCATTCTAAGCTACACACACATGCACACATTAACTGTCATACAACCTAACCTATACACATATATCTGAGTTTGTTATGATGCAAAATATCAATCAATCAATCAATCAATCAACCAACCTAAACTCTATACTCAATACTGTATAATATATATATATATATATATAATTATAAATAACCTAACTTACACATATATCTACGTTTGTTGTGGTGCCAAATATCAATCAATTAATTAAATATATGTACTGTAATTATTATAAACATGCGCTTCATGCACTGCGTATAACTTGTTTTAATTATTACATAGATAGATATATAGATAGATAGATAGATAAATAGATAGATAGTTTATTATTATACATACCAAGATGTGTAGACCTTTCTGGTAATTCCACAAGTCATAGGGTGGAAGAGAGAGTGAGGGGAAGGGGGGGAAGGGAGGGAGGGATGGGGGGAGGGGGGATGGGGAGAGAGTGAGGGGAAGGAATGAGGGATGGGAGGGATGGGAGAGAGGGGATGGAGGGAGGGATAGGAGGAGAGAGGGAGGGGGGGATGGGAGGAGGGAGTGAGTGAGGAAATGAAGAGAGTGAGTGAGGAAAGGAAGGAGTGAGTGAGGAAGGGAAGGAAGGAAGGAAGGAAGGAAGGAAGGAAGAAGGAAGGAAAGGAAGGAAGGAGGAAGGAAAGAAGGAAGGGAGAAAGGAAGGAGAGAAGGAGGGAAGGAAGGAGGGAAGGAAGGAAGGAAGGAGGGAAGGAAGGAAGGAAGGAGGGAAGGAAGGAGAGAGGGAAAGGAAGGAAGGAGGGAAGGAAGGAGAGAAGGAGGGAAGGAAGGAGGGAAGGAAAGCGGAAAGAAGGAGGAAAGGAAAGCGGAAAGGAAGGAAGGAGGAAAGGAAAGCGGAAAGGAAGGAGGAAGAAAGGAAGGAAAGAAGGAAGGAAGGAAGGAAGGAGGAAAGAAGGAAGGAGGAAAGGAAAGGAAGGAGGAAAGGAAAGAAGGAAGGAGGGAGGAAAGGAAGGAGGAAAGGAAGGAAGGAAGGAGAGAGGGAGGAAAGGAAGGAAGGAGGAGGGGAAGGAGGAAAGGAAGGAGGGAAGGAGGGAGGGGAGGAAAGAAGGAAGGAAGGAAGGAGGAAAGGAAGGAGGGGAAGGATAGAAGGAAGGAAGGAAGGAAGGAGGGAAGGAAGGAAGGAAGGAGGAAAGGAAGGAAGGAAGGAAGGAAGGAAGGAGGGAAGGAAGGGAAAGGAAGGAGGAAAGGAAGGAGGAAAGGAAAGGAGGGAAGGAAGGAGGGAAAGGAAGGGGAAAGGAGAAGGGAGGAAGGAGGAAAGGAAGGAGGGAAGGAAGGAGGGAAGGAAGGAAGGAAGAAGGAAGGACGGATGGAAGGAAGAAGGAGGGAGGGAAGAAAGGAGGGGAGGAAAGGAAGGAGGGAAGGAAGGAGGGAAGGAAAGAAGGAGGGAAGGAAGGAGGAAAGGAAAGGAAAGTGGGAAGGAAGGAAGGAGGAAAGGAAGGAAGGAGGAAAGGAAGGAAGGAGGAAAGGAAAGCGGAAAGGAAGGAAGGAGGAAAGGAAAGGAGGAAAGGAAGGAGGAAAGGAAGGAGGAAAAAGGAAGGAAGGAAGAAGGAAAGAGGGAAGGAAGGAGGGAAGGAAGGAGGGAGGAAGGAGGAAAGGAAGGAGGAAAGGAAGGAGGAAAGGAAGGAGGAAAGGAAGGAAGGAAGGAGGGAAGGAAGGAGGAAAGGAAGGAAGGAGGAAAGGAAGGAAGGGAAGGAAGGAGGAAAGGGAAGGAAGGAGGAAAGGAAAGCGGAAAGGAAGGAAGGGAGGAAAGGAAAGCGGAAAGAAAGGAGGGAGGAAAGGAAGGAGGAAAGGAAGGAAGGAAGAAGGAAGGACGGATGGAAGGAAGAAGGAGGGAGGGAAGAAAGGAGGGAGGAAAGGAAGGAGGAAGGAAGGAGGAAGGAAGGAGGGAAAGGAAGGAGGAAAGGAAGGAAGGAAGGAGGAAAGAAAGGAAAGGAAAGCGGGGAAGGAAGGAAGGAGGAAAGGAAGGAGGAAAGGAAAGGAAGGAAGGAAGGAAGGAAGGAAGAAGGAGGAAAGGAAGGAGGAAAGGAAGGAGGAAAGGAAGGAGGAAGGAAAGGAAGGAAGGAGGGAAGGAAGGAGGGAATGAGGAAAGGAAGGAGAGACGGAGGAAAGGAAGGAGTGAGGAAAGGAAGAAGGAAGGAGGGAAGGAAGGAAGGAAAGAGAAGGAGGGAGGGAGAGAAAAAAGTGGTAATGATCAAATAACAAGTCGTGGAAAAACATGAAAGAGAGAAAATAAATACAGTATACATCTCTTGTATGACGAATAAAATAAATACAGTATACAATATTACCCTTGTTGTTGTATAATGAATAAAATAAATCCTTGTATTCATCACTTACTTCATTAATTATACACTCATTGAAGACCACTCAATGTATGTATGTATGTATGTATGTATGTATGTATGTATGTATGTATGTTTTCCAGGCTTGTGTTATTCATTACCATACACACTAACTAACTAAGTAATTTATTGACTGTGTGTGTGTGTGTGTGTGTGTGTGTGTGTGTGTGTGTGTGTGTGTATGTATGTATGTTTTTCCAGGCTTGTGTTATTCATTACCATACACACTAACTAACTAATTAATTTATTGACCATGTGTTAAAAGGATATTATTAATTATGTGATATATTAATTATCTTATAATATCAAGGGAATAATGTATATATATTTCATTATTGTTAGAGAGAGAGAGAGAGAGAGAGAGAGAGAGAGAGAGAGAGAGAGAGAGAGAGAGAGAGAGAGAGAGAGAGAGAAAAGGAAGAATTACATTACAGTACACAGAAAATTGAAAGGAAGGGACACAGGGAAAGTATATAATTGACACACACACACACACACACACACATGGAAGCACTTACACACACACACACACACACACACACACACACACACACATATACAAGGGGGTGCTGATGGGGAAGATGTGTTGATGGGTGGGGAAAGATGTGTTGATGGGGGGGAAAGATGTGTTGATGGGTGGGGAAGATGTGTTGATGGGTGGGGAAGGATGTGTTGATGGGTGGGGAAAGATGTGTTGATGGGTGGGGAAGATGTGTTGATGGGTGGTGGAAGATGTGTTGATGGGTGGGGGAAGATGTGTTGATGGTTGGGGAAGATGTGTTGATGGGTGGGGAAGATGTGTTGATGGGTGGTGAAAGATGTGTTGATGGGTGGTGGAAGATGTGTTGATGGGTGGGGAAGGATGTGTTGATGGGTGGGGAAAGATGTGTTGATGGGTGGGGGAAGATGTGTTGATGGCTGGGGAAAGATGTGTTGATGGGTGGTGGAAGATGTGTTGATGGGGGAAGATGTGTTGATGTTAACTACTCAACACACATCTCAACTACCCATCAACACACTGGTGAAGGAAGATGTGTTGATGTTAACTACCCAACACACTTTTCAACTACCCATCAACACACTGGTGAAGGAAGATGTGTTGATGTTAACTACCCAACACACATCTCAACTACCCATCAACACACAGGTAAGGGCTGGTGGTTCTATCCATAAATGAGGAATTTGGCATCGTCTACCACACCCTGGCCTGTTCTGTCTGTCTCTCTTACTATCTCTCATTCCAACAGTCCCTCGTCTGTTGCCTTCCAAGAATCAAATCTCACTATCACCCTGGCTCCCATTTGGGGGTCTGAGCATCTGTGCGGCTTCGGTCAACCAGACTCGGGACTGCTCGGCCAGACAGTGTGGGGAACTAGAACAACAACTACTCGCATACACACACATACATACACCACACACACACACATACATACACACACAACACACACATACACACACTCACACATACCCACACACACATACACACACACACACATACACACACATACATACATACACACACACACACATACATACACACACACAATGCTACTTGAAGGAAATACATAAATACATACATACATACAGTTACCCAGTTACACTTCATCTTATTGAAGGAGTTTATTAAAAAGAATATACTGTACTTACTTACCTACTTACTATACCTACCTACTTACTTACTATACCTACCTACTTACAACCCTCCCTTGTAATAATAACCTCAATATATTAAACAGTAGCTAAATTAATAACAAAAAACACATGATGGATACAACACAAACATACACACACATACACACATACGTAAATACATACACAAAAAAACATTCACAACACAACACAAACATACATACACATACATAAATACATACACAAATAGCATTCCACAACAGCAAACATACATACATACATACACAAACATACATACATACACAACACAACACAAACATACATACATACATACACAACACAAACATACATACATACATACATTCACAACACAACCCCTTCATCAACATAATACTACTACAACACATCTTCATTTATATAATACTACAACACAACAACACAACCTAATACAATAATACAACAACAAAATACATTCACTACACACACTACAACCTAATACAACAAAAAAATACATTCACTACACACACTACAACCCAATACAACTAAAAAATACATTCACTACAACACACTACAACCTAATACAACAACAAAAAGCATTCACTACAACACAACACACCATAATACAACCCTACAACACAAAAAAAGCATTTACTACAACACAACCCAACATAATACAACCCTACAACACAAAAAAGGCATTTACTACACACACTACAACCCAACCCATCCCAATATAATACAACATAATACAACACTACTACAGAAAAAAGCATTCACTACAACTACAATTCACTTCAACAACAACAACAACAACTACAACCCAACCCCACCCCCACACAGAACTTCAACAACAACAACAACTACAACTACAACCCAACCCCACCCCCACACAGAACACTCTTAGTTACATTGCCATCCCCCGCCACAACCTCACAAACAAAATATACAACACCAACATGCATAATAACAACAAAAGATGGCTGGTCAGCTTTTTGGAGGAAGAATAGCCCATGTTACATTTTCTGGTCAGTCATCTAACATTAAAAATTTTACCAATGGTGTCCCCCAAGGCGCTGTACTCTCACCCACAATTTTCAACCTATACATGCACGACATACCAACACCCCAGGCACCACAAATACACATAGCCTCCTACGCAGACGACATAATACGCACATGTACACACAGAAACGCAGACACAGCCACGCTCATCCTCCAACCCTACCTCAACACACTCAATGCCTGGTTCACCACAAACAGACTTAAAATAGCACCCACCAAGTCAACTGTCACCCTTCTCACCAACTGGAACACAGAACACCGCTACACACCACACCTCACCATAAACAACACACCTATACCACACACACACACACACAAAATACTTGGCATAACATACAATACATCCATGACATTCAAACAACATATTACGACCATCAAAAAACAAATGCATGCAAAGACTTAAAGCCCTCAGATCACTTGCCAGCACAACATTCGAACACAACAAGGAAACCACAGTATACAAACAATATATTCGATCAGTGATGGATTATGCAAGCCCTGCCTGGGCCTCAAACCTCACTGAGACTCATCACAACACCCTTCAAACCATACAGAACACAGCCCTAAAGACAATCACAGGCTGCACAGCTACCACACCCACAGACCACCTACACTATGAAACCAAAGTCCTCAAAATCAAGGATCATCTTGACATGAGAGGCACACAAACACTTGCTGCTGCTGCCTCCACAAACCCACACCATCCACTACACTACATGGTAAAACACACACACACACACACACACACACACACAAACACTTGCTGCAGCCTCCACAAACCCACACCATCCACTACACTACATGGCACAACACACACACACACACACACACACACAAACACTTGCTGCAGCCTCCACAAACACACACCATCCACTACACTACATGGCACAACACACACACATGCCAAGGAACATCCAAACAACACCCAGTACATCATACCATACACAAATACTATCATCTCTTACACCCTGCCCACCCCAAACCAATCTCCAGAAACACATCCATACTCAAATCACTCATCAATCCATCCAAACACTACAGAACAACACTCAGCTGTATGTATGACCTCCTGACATCCACCCATCTGAATATACATACTCAAATCACTCATCAATCCATCCAAACACTACAAAACAACACTCAGCTGTTTGTATGACCTCCTGACATCCACCCATCTGAATATACATACTCAAATCACTCATCAATCCATCCAAACACTCAAAAACAACACACAGCTGCATGCACCACCTCCTGACATCCACCCATCTGAATCCTCCCTTCCCCGTGAAGACAGAGTCCACCTGGCCAGGCTGTGGTGTGGCCATCACCCGGCCCTTCTGACATATCAGAAGAGGCTGGATGGAACCGTTGTGGATGTCTGTCCAGGATGCAACACAGCACCCCCATTCTATTAAACACATTATTGAAGACTGCAACACACACAACCACACTCACCAACAACACAACACAACATACATTCTATTAAACACATTATTGAAGACTGCAACGCACACAACCACACTCACCAACAACACAACACAACATACATTCTATTAAACACATTATTGAAGACTGCAACACACACAAACACACTCACCAACAACACAACACAACATACATTCTATTAAACACATTATTGAAGACTGTAATACACACAAACACACTCACCAACAACACAACACAACATACATTCTATTAAACACATTATTGAAGACTGCAACACACACAACCACACTCACCAACAACACAACACAACATACATTCTATTAAACACATTATTGAAGACTGCAACACACACAAACACACTCACCAACAACACAACATACACTCTCTGAGGGCACTGTGGGAAAGCCCGGTTCAGGCCATGACCTTCCTCAGGAGCTCGGGGGCTGCTCGGCCAGACACCTTGAGGAACTTCAACAACAACAACAACAAAACAACACAATACAACATAATACAACCCTAAAACCCTAAAAGCATTCACCACAACCACAACACAACACAATACAACCCTAAAACCCTAAAAGCATTCACCACAACCACAACCCCACAACCCAAAACCCAAAACCCTCCCAAACAAACACTAACTAAAAACACACATTGGTATAAATCTCAAACAAACAAACAAACAAACAAACCCCAAACAAAACACATTAGTATAGATCTCAAACCAACCAACCCCAAACAAACAAAACAAAACAAACACTTTAACAACAACAACAACAACAACAACAAGACAAAACACATTGGTTGGTATGGATACGTACGACAGCGAGGGAGGCCATGTCCCTTACCAAAGGAGCGGTTCCTTCGCCTTCCAACGAGGACTGGTTGTGTAGGGAGTTGAGTGAATCGGAGGGTGACCGTGGCATGCTCTGGACCGAGGTGCGGCGGCGGCGGGCGTAACTGCAGTTGTTGGGAATCTTGTACGCACATCGCTTGTGGAAATTCAACCCACATCCTATTAAAAAAATAAATATAAAATAAATATAAAATAAATATAAAATAAATATAAAATAAATATATGCTTGTATTAAAATTGTATATGTATGTGCTCACAGTCTGTTAAAAAAAAAATATAAAATAAATATACTGTTGTATTAAAATTGTATATCTATGTGCTCACAGTCTGTAAAATTAAATATATTATTGTATTAAAATTGCAAAAATTAATTATATTGCTGTGTTAAAATTGTATGTATATCTATGTGCTCACAGTCTGTTAAAAAAATAAAAGTTATATATATATTGTTGCGTTAATTAAAATTGTATATCTATGTGCTCACAGTCTGTTAAAAAATAAATATAAAATAAATATATGCTTGTATTAAAATTGTATATCTATGTGCTCACAGTCTGTTAAAAAAAATAAAAAGTTTAATATATTGTTGTGTTAATTAAAATTGTATATCTATGTATGTGCCCACAGTCTGTAAAATTGTATTAAAATTGTATATGTCTGTAAAATTATATATATTGTTGTATTAAAATTGCAAAAATTAAATATATTGTTGTATTAAAATTGTATATGTCTGTAAAATTAAATATATTATTGTATTAAAATTGCAAAAATTAAATATATTGTTGTATTCAAATTGTATGCCTGTAAAATTAAATATATTATTGTATTAAAATTGCAAAAATTAAATATATTGTTGTATTAAAATTGTATATGCCTGTAAAATTAAAATATATTGTTGTATTAAAATTGCAAAAATTAAATATATTATTGTATTAAAATTGCAAAAATTATATATATTGTTGTATTAAAATTGTATATATATGTGTATGTGTATTTTGTACTTTATTGAGCTCATATCCTGTAAAATAAATAAAATAATAGTGTTTATCTTATTATTACTTTATTAAGCTGACATCCTGTTAAAAAAAATATATATATACGGTATTTCTACTTTATTAATACCACCCTGTTAATAAAAAAAAAGAATATATGGTATTTTGTACTTTATTAATACCACAACCTGTTAAAAAAAATATATATTGTACAGTTGCAAAAATATAAATTGCAACAGATGTTAATTTTAGGGAGGGTTGGGGGATGTTTAGGAGGGTTGGGGTATGTTAGGGAGGGTTGGGGGGAGGTTAGGGAGGGTTGGGGGATGTTTAGGGAGGGTTGGGGGTGTTTAGGGAGAGTTGGGGTATGTTTAGGGAGGGTTGGGGTATGTTTAGGGAGGGTTGGGGTATGTTTAGGGAGGGTTGGGGGAGGGTTAGGGAGGGTTGGGGTATGTTTAGGGAGGGTTGGGGGAGGTTAGGGAGGGTTGGGGGATGTTTAGGGAGGGTTGGGGGATGTTTAGGGAGGGTTGAGGGAGGTTAGGGAGGGTTAGGGAGGGTTGGGGGATGTTTAGGGAGGGTTGGGGATGTTTAGGGAGGGTTGGGGATGTTTAGGGAGGGTTGGGGGAGGTTAGGGAGGGTTGGGGGATGTTAGGGAGGGTTGGGGGATGTTTAGGGAAGGTTGGGGGATGTTTCGGGAGGGTTGGGGTGTTTAGGGAGGGTTGGGGGAGGTTAGGGGGGGGTATGGGAGGGTTGGGGGATGTTTAGGGAGGGTTGGAGAGGTTAGGGAGGGTTGTGGATGTTTAGGGAGGGTTGGGGGATGTTTAGGGAGGGTTGGGGTATGTTTAGGGAGGGTTGGGGGAGGTTAGGGAGGGTTGGGGATGTTTAGGGAGGGTTGGGATGTTTAGGGAGGGTTGGGGAGGTTAGGGAGGGTTTGGGGAGGTTAGGGAGGGTTTGGGGAGGTTAGGAAGGGTTGGGGGATGTTTAGGGAGGGTGGGGGATGTTTAGGGAGGGTTGGTGATGTTTAGGGAGGGTTTGGGAGGTTAGGGAGGGTTTTGGGGAGGTTAGGAAGGGTTGGGGGATGTTTAGGGAGGGTGGGGGATGTTTAGGGAGGGTTGGGGGAGGTTAGGGAGGGTTGGGGGAGGTTAGGGAGGGTTGGGGGAGGTTAGGGAGGGTTGGGGGATGTTTAGGGAGGGTGGGGGATGTTTAGGGAGGGTTGGGGAGGTTAGGAAGGGTTGGGGATGTTTAGGGAGGGTGGGGGATGTTTAGGGAGGGTTGGGGAGGTTAGGGAGGGTTGGGGGAGGTTAGGGAGGGTTGGGGGAGGTTAGGGAGGGTTGGGGGAGGTTAGGGATGTTTAGGGAGGGTTGGGGATGTTTAGGGAGGGTTGGGGATGTTTAGGGAGGGTTGGAGATGTTTAGGGAGGGTTGGGGTATGTTTAGAGAGGGTTGGGGGAGGTTAGGGAGGGTTGGGGGAGGTTAGGGAGGGTTGGGGAGGTTAGGGAGGGTTGGGGATGTTTAGGGAGGGTTGGGGGATGTTTAGGGAGGGTTAGGGGATGTTTAGGGAGGGTTGGGGGATGTTTAGGGAGGGTTGGGGGAGGTTAGAGAGGGTTGGGGGATGTTTAGGGAGGGTTGGGGAGGTTAGGAAGGGTTGGGGGATGTTTAGGGAGGGTTAGGGGATGTTTAGGGAGGGTTGGGGGATGTTTAGGGAGGGTTGGGGAGGTAGAGAGGGTTGGGGGAGGTTAGGGAGAGTTGAGGGAGGTTAGGGAGAGTTGGGGAGGTTAGGAAGATTGGAGGATTTTTAGGGAGGGTTGGGGGAGGTTAGGGAGGGTTGGGGGAGGTTAGGGAGGGTTGGGGGAGGTTAGGGAGGGTTGGGGGAGGTTAGGAAGGGTTGGGGGAGGTTAGGGAGGTTGGGGGATGTTTAGGAAGGTTAGGGAGGGTTGGGGGATTTTTAGGGAGGTTAGGGAGGGTTGAGGGAGGTTAGGAAGATTGGAAGATTTTTAGGGAGGGTTGAGGGAGGTTAGGAAGACTGGGGTATGTTTAGGGAGGGTTGGGGGAGGTTAGGGAGGGTTGGGGGAGGTTAGGGAGGGTTGGGGATGTTTAGGGAGGGTTGGGGAGGTTAGGAAGACTGGGGTATGTTTAGGGAGGGTTGGGGGAGGTTTAGGGAGGGTTGAGGGAGGTTAGGAAGACTGGGGTATGTTTAGGGAGGTTGGGGGAGGTTAGGAAGACTGGGGTATGTTTAGGGAGGGTTGGGGGAGGTTAGGGAGGGTTGGGGGAGGTTAGGGAGGGTTAGGGGTTAATACTACACCCCTTACCTTCACATTTCAGCCCTTGTCGTACCAGCCCCCACAGCATCTCCCCGCAGAAGTCACAGAAGGTGGGGGTCTTGTAGGAGTGGACGTACAGCATGTGGGGTCTGATTTGGACCTCATCGGATGGGTTGTGTGCTGAAACAGTGACGTCATATAGCACCCGAGGAAAGTCATGAAAAATAATAAAATAATAATATATATAATAATAATAATAATAATAATAAATAGATGGAATAATGGTTGTGTGCTGAAACTGTGAGGTCATATAGCACCCGAGGAAAGTGATGATAATATAATAATAATAGTAATAATAATAATAATAATATATATAATAATAATAATAATAATAATAATAATAATAATAATAATAATAATAATAATGATAATAATAATAATACAGTAATAATAATAATAATAATAATAATAATAGAGTAATAATAATAATAATAATAATACAGTAATAATAATAATAATAATAATAATAATAATAATAATAATAATAATAATAATAATAATAATAATAATAATAATAATACAGTAATAATAAAAATAAAAATAATAATAATTAATAATTATAATAATAATAATAACCCATTTATATCCTCCCCAACCTTCCTCAACCCTCCCTAAACTTCCCTAACCCTCTCTAACCTCCCTTAACCCTCCCTAAACCTCCCTCTTACCTCCCTAAACTTCCCCAACCCTTCCTAACCCTCCCCAATCTCCCCCATAGCTCCCCAACCCTTCCCTAACCTCCCTAAACTTCCCCAAACCCCTCCCCATACCTCCCTAACTTCCCACAACCCCCCCTAAACATCCCCCAACCCTCCCTAACCTCCCCAACCCTCCCTAAACTTCCCCAACCCTCCCTAACCTCAGATGACCCTTCCCCATCTTAGTGACCTCACCTGACATGACTATTTCGACCAATGCGTCTTGTGTGACCTCACCTGACTTTTCCCCAACTTAATGACCTCACCTGACCCTTCCCCAGCTTAATTAGTGACCTCACCTGACCTCCCCCCATCTTAGTAACCTCACCTGACCCTTCCCCCCAGCTTAGTGACCTCACCTGACCTTATCCCATCTTAGTGACCTCACCTGACATGACTATTTCGACCAATGAGTCTTGTGTGACC